>SEYY01019944.1:0-5000 GCA_009176605.1 Armadillidium nasatum
ATGTTGTGTTTATCTCCAAGACAATGAGTGATACTAGTAGGAAGTTGCACCCACTACTCAAGTTCTTTTTGCATGGAGAATTAAAAGGCATGCTCATCGGCTGTACCATGAAAACTAGAAGAAATTCATTGGCGACGGTGAACATTGAAATCACCTAATATGATAATTTCAGAGAAAGAAGAAGAGAGAATGTTCTCTGTTCTGGAGTTTAGATAGTCTAAAAATTTAGGAGAGTCAGTAAATTAGGAGATAAATAAACAGAACAAAAGAATTTAGAAGTAGAATGGCAATTGAGCTTTAGCGACAAGGTGGAAAATTCAGAAAATTCCAGATTAGAGGCACGAGAGTAAACAAAATCGTAGGGCACATATGCATAACAACCTCCTTTTACTGAAAATTGAAGATAGAGACAGGAAGAGGAAAGAAAATAGTTTGCTATCAGAACTCTCAAGCACCTGAACTTCTGTCAAGAATAAGAAGTTATGTCTAAAAGAAGAAAGGTGGTGTTCAGCAAAATGAAAATTGTATTGAAGACTGCAAATGTCGTAGAAATTAATGAAGAAAATAGACCATGCAAGTCGGATGCAAAGTCTTGGTGGCACCAATCCTATATTACCTATCAACAGTTTTGTTTAGCAATGTTACTACAATATAACTAGGTATTAAAGATAGCAGAATACCTAAATATATGTTGGCGTTGCTTGACCTTGGTTGGTTGCTTCTGTAACCCAGGAGCCCCAGCAAAATTCCATGTAGCCCCGGTAGGGGTTCCAAGCACCCTCCTATGGATTATATATATATATATATATATATATATATATATATATATATATATATATATATATATATATATATATATATATATATATATATATATATATATATATATATATATATATATATATATATATATATATATATATATATATATATATATATATATATATATATATATATATATATATATATATATATATATATATATATATATATATATATATATATATATATATATATATATATATATATATATATATATATATATATATATATATATATATATATATATATATATATATATATATATATATATATATATATATATATATATATATATATATATATATATATATATATATATATATATATATATATATATATATATATATATATATATATATATATATATATATATATATATATATATATATATATATATATATATATAGTATATATATAATATATATATATATATATATAGTATATATGCCCCCTCCTTGAAAAGGGCTCTGCCCGTGAGTGGTGGCGTTCTGTATATAATATATATATATATATATATATATATATATATATATATATATATATATATATATATATATATATATATATATATATATATATATATATATATATATATATATATATATATATATATATATATATATATATATATATATATATATATATATATATATATATATATATATATATATATATATATATATATATATATATATATATATATATATATATATATATATATATATATATATATATATATATATATATATATATATATATATATATATATATATATATATATATATATATATATTATATATATATATATTATATATATATATATATATAGTGTATGTGTGTGTGTGCACGTGATTGTGTGTGGGAGAGTGCCTACCTGCTCTTCGAATGACGTCCTCGTTGCACAAGGGGTGCCCTGCTTTCGCACCAGTTTTGTGTGGATGTAGGAAACCCCAGTCTGGCCCGTTGTGGTGCCTCCTTCTTTCCAGCCACCTCTGTTCTGTGGAACTCTCTACCATCATCTGTTTTTCCTCCTGTATTTAATCTTCCTCTCTTCAAGGCTTTCGACTGTGCCCACCTGAGGGATGTGCGTTAGGTCTGTTTGAATGTTTTTTATTTTATGTTGTGTGTGCCCCCTCCTTGAAAAGGGCTATGCCCGTGAGTGGCGGTGTTCTGTAAAAAAAATGTATATATATATATATATATATATATATATATATATATATATATATATATATATATATATATATATATATATATATATATATATATATATATATATATATATATATATATATATATATATATATATTATCCATGAGAGGTTGTTTATTATTATGATTATATTTTATTATTATTATTATTATTATTATTATTTATTATTATTATTATTATTATTATTATTATTATTATTATATTTACAGTATGTTTCTATACTTTTAGAATTTTTGGTGACCTGACTCTATTATGTAGACCCTTTATAAAATGATAATAGAGTTTAATTAATGAGGCTTTTCTACTTTTAGGTATGGTCAGTTGGGTTTAGGATGTAATGCATCACAAGACAAACCAGTTTTCGTAATGGATCATGTAGAAGATGTATTTGCTGGTGGGTGGAACACAATATTTGCAGTGTCGAAAATATCCAGTTAAATTTTTTTTTTTTTTTACTGAGTAATGATTTTTGAAACTCATTGAATAAAGTCATTGTTATGGAAGGTAATTTTATTGTAAAATATTTGCCTTTATTAGAATTTCGTTCTATCTTATAAGTCAATTATTCCGTAATGATGATGATAATAATAATAATAGTTATTTTTTGCATTTCAATGATATTCCATTCTTTCCTTAAAGTCTATTCCTCAAATCCATATAATGTGCTTTTACTTTTGTTATCTGGTGTAAGTATTTGACCCTTATATGTAATCTATCTAATCATTTCCTATTTTCTTCAGAAACTGTATGAAAAAATCGCATATTTTCATTATTATTTTTTTTTTAAGGGAAAAAACAAGTAAAATTGTTAATTAGGTATCATTGTAGAAAAAGTTTTAGCTTTTCGTTACTGAATACTTTATTTTTTTTGGAAGATTAACTTTCTTTTATTTTTCATATATTTCAAACCTTACTGTGAAAGTAATTTGTAATTGTTAATTGAGTTTTATATTTGGACTTGTCTAGAATCAAGCAGCATTAACTTTAATATAAAGACGAAGTAAGTTTAAGTAAATTAATGGACAACAGAAGAGCACTGCTTATAAAAATGATAAATATCTTGAAAGATAAATGATCCTTTAAATTTAAGACATTCCAAATAAAGGAGCAAGGAAAGCTAATTCTCCACAAATTGATAAGCAGTCACACATATGCATATTTTACGCAAATTAGTCATTAGATTGCTGTGCATATGACTTGTGAGATAAAAAGTGAGAAATGATTTTACTCTTTTTTCTGGAAAAGTCCTTATTAAACTCTTCATTACATATTAGACAATTGCTTAACTGGGATTATTAAATAACTAAATTACTATCCTTATAAATTTCATGGCTTAAGAACACACACAACTGTTTCTTCTGTAGCTTTAATGATGTACATTTTTTATTTAACTTTACAAAAAATATAATACTTCCAGCACTTTTTTAAACTTGTCTACGTACATTTTTAATTTTTTGTCACTCTAATCTGTTATTATAAGCATACCTGTAACCCTTATCATAATATTAATCTAAGCTATTTTCAGCAACTTTCAACATTAAATAATGTTCTTTTATGAGTTTCATTCATCAAAAATATGGTCTATTTGGTTCTTAAAAAACTTGAGAAATATTTATTTGGAATTAGGGGTATACTGAAATTTCATAATCAATTTCGGTTCCAGCCAGAAGCTTGCAAAATTTTGACCAGAACCAAAATATCTCTAGCTTATCAGTGTCCTTTCTTAGGTAAGGGTTCCAGACTTGTACACAGCATTCAGTTTAAAGTCTAGCATGACTACTACAGGTCTTACTCATATGTAAATAACGTTAACATTCTTGGTCTTAATATAAACAGTAAATTGTCTTTAAAACCACATATCAATAGTTGCTAAGGCAGCCTCTAAGAAACTGGGAATACTGTTCAGGTTACGAGAATTTTTCTCTTCTGATCAGTTACTCCAATTATATAAGGGTCTTTTTCGCCAACACGGCAATTGAAAACATGTAAGTAAAAGAAAGCCACAATTAGAAGGAAGAGTGTTCCAGAACTTATCAGTAATATCAGTAGACAGCGTTAAAAAAAAATGAGCACGGAAGTTAAATCTGGTTTCTGGGAGATAGACATAGAAAATATGAGGCAGAAAAGAATGACTTGGAAATTATTTTATTTTCAAAGGAAAAAGTAGACGATTAAAGTTCAGAAGAGTAATGTCTATCGTAATAGATACGGTAAAAGGAGAGTGATGCAACAGTTCTGGGGTTAGAAAGAAAACGAAAAGAATTAAGTAAGAAAAGGAAAAAGTTTTGATAAGAAGAAAAGTCTTTGACTTTACTCTTTCAGATTGATTTACGTTAGTTGAAATACTCCAAATATATGTGTCCCATTTACAAGGTGGAACGACATCACTGCACATAGTAAGCAACAGTTTGGTATGAAGGCAACTATTAACACTTCCCCAGACTCTTAAAACCTTGTTTGGTTAGAGAGTCATTAGGGTAAAGAAATATTTCAAAGAAAGACAGCACTTTAAATATTTTTGTTTTCGAAGATGCACAGATGCGTACAGCATCACATTGAGCAAATAGATAAAGTATTTGTTGCTTCTCTGCCACGGATGAAAGAATTAGAAATACGAGAAACTTCAAATTAATTGATCCTGAATATAGACTATTGACAGATGCACAGTTTTTCTTCATTAACTAACGTAGCATTTGTGGTTTTATTCTAATTTCCACTTTGTTGAATACTGTATTGCCTCTAGTTTTTAACAGTAACTGAGGTGTTACGCGCCCGGACAGCAAAACTTAACTCAGTTCCCTCCAACTGTCTCATCTTTATTTTTTATATAAATGTAGAAAGTGTATGTGAACAATGACTTTACCTGAACCTTATGGTTCGACTCTCTTGCCCGTGCCCTTATTCATCTACACAGTTTATTTATCTCCTTTCTCCACTGAATGCCCTAATTGTTTGACTTCTTAAAT
>SEYY01019944.1:10000-19079 GCA_009176605.1 Armadillidium nasatum
TCCATTTTACGCCATAATTGTTCATTTCTCATTTTCAGTTCAACATCAATTTCTATATTTTTAATAGATACAAACTCCTCTCCGTTAATTGGTGTGTAGCCTGTTGCAGGGACTTCAGCAGACGCGTCAGGAAACGCACATTTATTACGTAGTTTGAATGCGCGCTTGCCACCGTTTCTGGCATGCACAACAGATTGGCCAGTATACTTCTCCATGAACACTAGCCAACGTATTACTTCATTTGAATAATATTTTGAACTCTCACGACCAATATGAGCTATGGTGTTAGGTTTCATGAAATGGGTTTTAAAAATTCTAAAGCAAAGGGAAGCAATAATACAGCACTCAGTTAGACAGTCAATTCTAAACATTTTTCTAAACTTTTCAGAACTCTTTTGTAGAATATCAACATTCTGCACACAATGTTTATTACATTCAACTTTAAGATCATAGTCTCTATTAACATACGAATTAAAAAATTCATCAAATTCCAGCTTATCAGTCTCGTCCATTCTATCAGTTTCAAACATGGAACGATTAGGATACGCCCTACATAACTAGCTTTATCGTGGTTCAGAAAATTATAAGGGAAGAAACCTTTAGCTAAATCCCAGTAATACCCTTGCATTTAGGTAATTTCTTTAATGAACAAGGCATGTACAACAGTGTATCTTTAAATGTAATGTTATGTTGGGTAGTTAGTCATAGTAATTATTTTCGTGCCCCTTTTTACTGGATTACTAGATATTGCATCTGCCCCAGGTCTAGCTAATGATTTACTGTATATAAATTGAGAATCGAATTTTCCCTCGTTATGTGCAGCTACAATTATCTGGGTTTTAGGGTGAGCTTCAGAAAAATGCAATAAATATTTAATGAATTTATCAACTGGACAACAGTCATATTCAGTTTCAGTATCCATATTCAAATAAAATACTTCAGTACGTTTCGTACCACATTTTTACATTGTTTCGTACTACACATTTATAACATACTAATTGACATACTAGCAAATAAGGAATCATATCAACAACCATACTTCCGTTTTCCTTTGTTCTTTCATTATGTCTATGCATCAACATCGTAATAAAATGTAAACACATCTTTCTTTTTTTCCCATTGCTCGTCATTTTTCTTTTCTATAGGTTTCATAAAACATTTATGAAAACCTTTATCAGGATTATACTTAGCATCGCATTTAAAACACCTTACATACACGCAACCATGCCTGAATTTTCCTTTATTATTAGAAAAACTCTTTTCATCACATATTACATATTCTTATTATTCAAACATTCAGCATTATAAAAGGAACGGTTGCAAAGTGGACAATGAGAAAATAAATCGTTGTTATTTGTGAATATATAAGTGAGACATTGTTTACATTTTTAGTAATCGCATTCTTTCTCAAGAAGATAGACCATATTTGTGACAAAAGAATAACATTTCGTTCAAAACATCTGGCCTCTAATATTATTGACATTTACATTACCAAATGTTAATTTAATTCTAGCGTTAGTTATAAGGTAAAAATGAGTAGTGTCTCTATCATAACCAATAATGTATAACTGGATATCTTTATCATGATTTCTAGGACTATAAACAACATGTAATCCTCCCTCCCCGTTGCTGCAATATACAAATATCCTATATTTCAAAACCAGCTCAATAATACAAAATTTATCTGCTCCAAGAGGCTCAGAATAAAATAGACCGCAGCTGGTAGCTAATGCTTTTGCTTCAGTCCTGATGCTCTTAGGCTTGATATTACAAAGTTCTTCAGTAACTAACCTTTTAGCCGTGATAACTGTTTTAAATCCACATCCTACAGTATCGGGTACTCGTTTTCTCTGGTCTAGTAGAAGATGGCTTTTGATAACATTTTTATGATCAAAATTGACTAGTCGAGAAACTAGAGGGCCATTCCCCGAAGGATTATGAGCGACTGAATGTGGCCATATCTCCTGATTGGAAAGCAGCTTCAAATCGACTGCATAAGCACTGGATGGAATTGTTGTTCACTATTTCCTGATAGGGTATATTGACATGGAACTCATTCCTGTCTCCATCATTAAAGGTGAACCAGACCCTGACTTCATGTTCATGATAGTCAATGTTGTTATAATTTTAATATACTGTTACAAATCTCCCAGGAGTTTGAGGAAAGGGAATTGCTCTTCGTGGGAAAATCAAAAATCCTTTTTAGTTGCTCGAATCTTTTACGCAGTTTAGTTAATCCAAAATTATTCCGCTGTTTAGTTGGAAAAAATTATTTCAATGTTTTGTTGTTTAAAACTTTTGTTGTTGTAAGTTTGAAAAAAAAATTTTCTACGGTTTAAGTTATACCACTGTCAGTTTGTTTAAAACAAAGAATATTCTTATTCAACTTTAATCAAGCGATCGTATGATCAAGTGGAATTAATTTAAGAAGAGCAAGAAAATTTCTCATTGCAAGAGCAGACTAAAACAATCAATTTCATATCTTGAAGATAAGTAACGTCAACTACCTTACCTACCTTACCTTACCATACCATATCATTATTCTACCATTACCAACTTCGAAATACTGCATCACCTACAACTTACGAAGAGGAGAAATCAAAGAAAACATTATTCGAACTCCTTATAGAAGGAACATCTTTTCTAATAACTCCAAGAAGTTACATCTGACTAGTTTCAAGATTGATCTCAACTATAAATTATGGTTAGTAGTCCTTCTTTCCTTCGTTAAGTTTCGAGTGATTGTAGATTTAAATTATAAAATACAAACTTTAATAATTGAATTAATTAAATTAATTTATTCAAAATTATTAATTTGTGATACCTAAGAATATTTATATGCAATCTATAAGTATTCTTGTTTTCTTTTTCGAATACTTTCAGGAATCCAAAAGCCAATTGTGCAATCTTTTTATTTTGGAATTTCTGGTTTTTGTGCTTTGAATGCTTCACATTTGGAAAGTGAAATTAATTTGGATTAGATCTTAAATAAAGTTTACGTCGACATCTAACTATTTGTAAATAAGAACTTTGAACTTTTAAGTTTCTTCTTATATTTATTAAACCCCATATTAAATCGTACTTAGATTTAATATGTCTCCATCATTAAAGGTGAACCAGATCCTGACTTCATATTCATGATAGTCAATGCCTTCAGTGAGCTGGTCAAGGATACGGCGATTAACCTCTCTGAATGCAGTTTCTAGATCATGGCCTTGATTGAAGACTTTGTCTTCATACACAGTGATACGGTACTTGTGAACATCAATAATATTTGATCGTTGAGCACTATCTACTGTTTTAATACCCAGAAACTCAGCAACAAAATCATCAACGTCATCATGGCCATCCGCATGATAAGGTCGTTTCTTCTGTAAAGAGAGAAATAAGAGGAAACATGAATATACAAATCGTAATGTACAATAATTTAAATTATAATTAGTGTGTCTATTTACAAAAAAAAATTAAATTTTAAAAATATTTAATACTTCAATATAAAAATTAATTATATTGTTATTGTAAAATACTTACCTCCTGTTTATTTCCTTCAGGAGTAATATAGGTAGATGGTCCTGAATCATCAAGGAGAGGAGACCCTTCGCTGTTGCCAACTTCGATGAAACTACCTGTTTCACCCCTGGCATTACTCACAGAGGCTACAGCATCATCATCATCATTGACAGGATGGTTAGAGGAACCAGGTCTTACCTGGGATGCATCGCTAGGGCCGGCACCATGATCATTTTCCCAGTTCTCTCATCGTCCAATTGATTCTCTTTCTCCCTGGTTACATCCAGAGCCACCACCACCTCTCCTAAAGCACCAGCAGCACCGCAGAATGCTGAATCTATAAAAATATCATCATCCATGAGCATTCATGAATATAATCAAAAAATAATTTAATAGTAAAAATTTAAACGATGTAAACTTTTAAAACAAACTAAAAATTAAAACAGTGTAAAGTTTAAAAAATAAAAAATAAAAAACTAAAAAATAAAAATAAAAATTTAAAAACTAAAAAATGACTAAAAATTAAAAATAAAAATAAAAGTAAAAAATAAAAATAAATAATAAAAATTTAAAATAAAATAATAAATAAAAATAATTAAACAAAAGAAAATTAAAAAGTTTGTAAAACAGTGAAAATAAAAAATAAAAAAAAATAAAAAAAAAAAATAAAGGAAATAAAAATTTAAAATAATAAAAATTAGCAATTATAAATAATAAAAAAAATAAAAAAAAATTTAAAAATAAAAAAAATATAATAAAATTAAAAATATAAAAATAAAAAATAAAATTAATATAAGAAAAATAAAAAAAAATATGTTAAAAAAAATAAAAATTATGAAATAAAAATAAAATAACAAATTGAAAATTAAGATAAATAAAAGTTAAAAAAAATTAAAATTAAAAATGAAACAATAAAAATTTAAAATAAAAATAAAGGGTCAAGTAAAATAAAACTGGATTTTTTTAGCAAAAGCAATTTTTTTTAACTGAAATTTACTTTTTTTAGGGTAAATAAAAATAATGTCAAAACAATTTAATTTCCAATGTTGAGCTTCATATATATATATATATATATATATATATATATATATATATATATATATATATATATATATATATATATATATATATATATATATATATATATATATATATATATATATATATATATATATATATATATATATATATATATATGTGTTACAATTTTATTATAATATTTCAAAACAACCAGGATTTTGCGGGAAGAAATTCCTAATCATGGAAAAATCTAAAAATTTCTAATCAGTCAAAAAAGATCTTTTCTACTGTGGAGTTGACAAAATTCATTTCTGCTGTGCAGCCATCGAAAAACAACTTGTCATTGTTGTTGTTTAAATGCTATTTGCTGTGGAGTTAAAATTCTGTCAATATACAACTTCATTGTTGTCATGTGGTAAATTATCTCTACAGCTGTCTAGTCGCTCAAACTTTATAACAGTTGAGTCGAAAATACTTTCCGCTGTTTAGTTGGAAAATTTTGATACAGTTGAAAATATATCTTTCTACTGTTTGTGGAAGAAAACTTTACTTCTGTTAAAGTCTGTGGAAATTCATTTACAAGAACGTCCACAATAAGGCAAATTAAGGAATATTTCTAGAGCTCTTATATGATCCAGTGCTATCTATTAAGAAGAGCAAGACAATTCTTATTGCAAGAGCAAAATAAATCAACCGACCTAAATTTCTCGAATTTAGTGAGGAAAAGTGCTAATTTGGAATACTGCATCAACTACAATTTAACGAAGAGGAAATTTCGAATCAACAATTCATTCGAGTTTCTATAGAAGGGCACAACTTTTCTAACAACTTCAAGAAATAACATCTGCTTAGTTTCAAGGCCGTTTTCAACTTAAATTCATGGTTAGTAGTCCTTCTTTCCTCTGTTAAATTGTGTGTTTGCTGTTTTAAATTCCAATCTACTTCATATTTTATTAATTAAATTGATTAAATTAACGTATTCAAAATCATTAAGATGTGTTAAATACGAATATTTATATATAAACTATAAATATTCCTGTTTTCTTTTCATATACTTTCAGGAATCTGAAAGCCGATTTGAACAATCATTTCTTTTTGGAATTTTCGGGTTTTCGAATCTCCGTGCTGTGCTTAGAGTGCTTATCATTTGGAAGGTGAAATTAATTTATAACTACGCTCGAACAAAGTTTAATTCAATATCTAACCTTTTGTAAAATAAACTTAAAACTTTTAAGTTTCTTCTTATAATTAAAATCCCATATGAAAATTACACTTAAATTTTAATATCTTAGAAAAATTGTGCGTCTAAAATATATTTATATTTTAGAAAGTTACTCCCAGTTGTCGTTCCTTCTATTTGCAAATTTCGATCTTCGTCAAAATTTTCAGTTTTGTATTTTTGTGTCAAAATTCATTCCGTTAAACTTTGTTCCTACTAACTAGTTGTGTTTAAGCGTTAAGCTATAATTTCACCAGTTTAGATTTTGCATTGCTCACTTTGAATTCTCAACCTCAGTCAAGTGCAATTATAAGCGTCTAAGCATAAGTTCATATTTCATATTTCCTAAAAAGAAAAAATTTGGCTTATATATATATTTTTGACATTTAATCTTTTCGCTTTTTGCAGCATTTGACTCCCTCTTCAAATTAATAATTCCTTTCAACTAGCCTCAGGTACCTTGAAATATGGCAGAAGCAAGCGCAGCAGCAACTTCATCCATTTTAGACTCGCTCGAAGACACCATTTTAAGTGACTTGGGCATAGCAGAGGTAACCAACACCTCAGAGGAAAAGAAGAGTCTTTTACAAGCCATTGAGGAGAGAGTCAGACCTTTGAGATGCTCCAGAGGCATCGTAAAGCGAAAAATAACCCTATTACTTAAACCTTTTACAAAAGAACCTCGGGAAGATGATAATCCTTCTCTTTTGGAAACCATATTGGAAGAAGTAAATCTCCGACTAGAGGAGGTGAGACAATATGATCACGAAATAGAGTCCAAGATATGTGAGTCTGAACTCATGAAGTGCGACCAGACTCTCTTAAACGAAGAAGTGATCAATTCTACAAATTACCACTTACAATTACAGAGAATTATTCATGGGATTAGGCCGCATTCCAACGTCTCACCCAAAGAGTCAGCCTCACCTTCACATTCACAACAAGGAGATCAAATATCAAGAGAAGAATTGCAGTCTATCCTGAAGAGGTTTAAACCTCAGCAAGAGATTAAAATTCCTGCTCTCAAGTGCCGTAATTTCTCTGGAGGAGAAGACAAATGTGAGTTTCGATCTTTCATCCTGTCTTTTGAAAATGTTTATGGCTGTAGAAAGGACATCTCTGATGCAGCCAAACTACAATATTTAAAAACTCACCTTCAGAGCTATGCACTCAGAGATATAGAACATCTTAGTAATGTAGATGAAAACTACATTTTGGCTTTAAACATCCTTAAAGAGATGTATTTGGACATACCCTTTTTAGTAGATACTCTTATCCACAAAATAGATTCAGCTCCAGTTTTGGACAACAAAAACCTAGATGCCATCCGGTTCTTTTTGTCAGAAGTTCGTGCTCACTTATATGAGTTAAAGGAGTATAATTTGGATTTCTTGGAAGAGGGAACACCAGGCAACATGTTTGTTACTCATGTAGTGGTAGACAAACTTCCTTCTTTATTTCTAAGAGAGCTGAAATTGAAAACTCAAAAAGAGTATCCATCAATCAATTTAATTTTAAGCAACTACACCTGTATATTGAAGTCTCTGGAAAAGAATGGAAATAATACATCTGGTTTCCACAAAAAGAAAAGTAAGGGTGTAAGTTCACAGAAATCTTATTTAAAGGAAAAGAAGAACTCTTCCTTTAATGCAAGTGTTAAAAAGGAATTCGCTTCCTCTTCTACAGATAAAGAAAGCGACAAGCCTTCTTCATTATCAACAGAGTGCAAATTGTGCAGTGGAAAGCATCCGATGTCTGGATGTAATGTTTTCACATCAGCCAATGCAAGGAGAGAACGTTGCACAGAACTGGGCATGTGTACCAACTGCTCCAGTAAAAAGCATGTCTCTTTTAAGTGCCCAGCCAAGAAATTTGGTCTCAGTCGTCCTTGTTTTATCTGCAAGAGCGGTGCCCACATAACACCACTTTGTTCATCAAATATGAAGAGTAAAGGGAAAAAAGAAGTTAAAGGTGCCTCCACTTCTTCTGCAGAGGCTCAGAATCTGGAGGATGAATGTACAGATAGAAATAACCTCTGTATAAATACAGGAAATACTTCTTCTGACCAAATTCTTCCAACCATGTCTCTCAAAATCAGAAATGGTAACAAAACTGTGTCTGCCAGAGTACTTTTGGACTTAGGTTCTCAAAGGAGCTATTTCAACTGCAATATTTTGGAAAAATTGGAACTAGATGTAGATTCTCTTCCTGTAAGTACCAGTGTCATAAAAACTTTTTTAGGTGAACAGGTACGTTCTTTACGAAACATTAATTTGGAAATGAACATTTGTTGTTCTAATTTCATAAAAAAGTCTATTTTCATAGATCCCAATCTAGATGTAGGCTTTAGTGTGAAAGGTCTTATGGGTGCTATTAATAATGTTTCTTTTAGTGGATATTATATTGCAGATCGATTTTACGTGGGCAGATACGGAAGTAATGTCTCAAATGTGGATGGTTGATTGGAATAGATGTCATCTCTTCAATTAAACATTTCAGAATCACGGAATGTTTAAAAGGCAGAGCCATTGAAACATGCCATGGAGTTGTGCCGTTTGGTCCTGTTAAATCATTTTTAACTCCATCTCAGAAAATGGCAATCTTTGGAGGAGAAAATACTGCTGCTGAGAGATCTTCTCAGAAAACATCATGACAGAAAACATCATGAACAGACAGCTGCAGTCCCAGAAAGTCTCGTCAATACTATCATCGAGCCTTCTTCATATTTTGATCCTCTTCTGTATACTCATAATCATGCAAAAGTAGATTTGGGACTAGAAAACATCTACAGTCTTGAATCTTTAGGTATTAATGAGGATGCTGACCAGGGCTCTATTGACGAAATGTTTCTTCAGAAATTTTATGAGACCATAGAGTTCAGGGAAGGAAAATATCATGTGGAATTACCCTGGCATGAAAACATTCTGGAAGAAGTTCCATCTAACTATCACATTGCTCTGGCTACAATGCGTAGTGTACATAAACGCCTGGAAAGACAAGGACTTTCTTCAGCATATGGGGATGTTTTCAAGCAATACCAAAGAGAAGGAATAATTGAAGCTATTCAAGTGACACCTGAGAACTTCAAAAACTTCAAATTCATACCTCACAGACCAGTGATAAAAACTGCAGAGCAAGTTACAACGAAAATAAGACCAGTCTTTAATTGTAGTTTAAAGGTAGGTGGATCTCCTTCTTTAAATCAGGCATCATATCACGGAGTGGATTTGTTAAACTCACTCTTCCGTCTTCTCATTTCATTTAGAACCAACAAATATGTGGTCTTGGCAGATATATCTAAGGCCTTCCTGCAGATACATCTCAAACTGG
>SEYY01019945.1:0-2500 GCA_009176605.1 Armadillidium nasatum
GCTTTCGATATGTCAAGCAAAAGATTCACCAAATGCCAAAGAGCGGAGGACCAAAGTCAGAGAAAAGAAAGATCACTAGTAGAGCGTTTCTTATGAAAGCCATACTGCGATCAGAATAAGATTACAAAAAATGGAGATGTTTCCAATCTTGTTATGGAAAGATCGAAAACTTTAGAGCGAGAACGGAGGTCAAAGAAATAAGATGGTAGTTGGAGGGTTGAGAGGCTTTCCCCTTCTTCATCATTGGTTGAATGAACTCACGTTTCCAGTAAGAAGGGAAGACTGAAGTAGAAAGACAGAGACGAAATAGTTTACCTATGCAGAATGCATGCTCGGAAGCACAAGTTTTGAGAACCACTAGAGGGATACCATCAGGAAGGTAGGATTTCTTAGTATTAAGCTCAGTAGTTAGTAAAATTAGAAGATAAATAAACAACAAATGAATTAAGCTGTAGAACAGTAAGAGAGTCTACGCCACAAGATGGAAAATTCGAAAGACTCCAAATTAGAGACAAGAGAACAAACCAAATATATATATATATATATATAATATATATATATATATATATATATATATATAATATATATATATATATATATATATATATATATATATAATTATATTAAAAAAATTAATTTTAAAAAAAAATAAAAAAAAAAAAAAAAAAAATCTTTTTTTTTAATTAATAAATATAATAATAAAATAATAATAATAATAATAATATAATAATAATAATAATTAAATAATTTAATAAATAATTAATAATTAAATAATAAGAAAATTAATAATAATAATAAAATAATAATATATAATAATTAATAATAATTAATAATAATAATGATAATAATAATAATAATAATAATAATAAAATTAAATATAATTATTACAAATTAATTTTAAAAAAAAAAAAAAAAAAAAAAAAAAAAAAAAAAAAAAAAAAAAAAAAAAATTTAAAAAAAATTAAAATTTTTTTTTTTTTTAAATAAAAAAATTAATTAAATTTGTTCTATCCTAAGCATCATATCATATACAAAAAATGTTGCATTATTTGTGCTTTTAGGGTAATATCATAACAGAGACGTGTGACAATGGGAATGGACAACTCACAAGAGCAATGATTGCTAGGAATAATACAATATCTTAATTTTTGTACACTCGTTAAAAAATGCACTGTCAAATATCTTTAAAATTGGTTGTCAAAAATCAGGATGTAAGATTAAATCCTAAGTGTTATATATAATAATAATAATAATAATAATAATAATAATAATAATAATAATAATAATAATAATAATTATCATCATCATGATATTAAATAAAAATTTAATTAATATTCACGTCAAATGTGAGCAAGAAGCATACCAAATTGTTCCTTATATACAGAATTCATAAACCACAATTTTGTTTTTTGAATGGGTCATGTGACTTATTTACAAATGCAGTTCAATTGATTGATTTTGAGGATTCAATGCTATAAAAATTTAAGGTGTGAAAATTTCATAATTTAGGTCTACATATGAAGGAAATGTGAGTAAAATTTTCAATTCTGATATAATTTAAAATTCTCATTTTATTTTAAAATTAATTCATTATAATATATTATATATTATATATATATATATATATATATATATATATATATATATATATATATATATATATATATATATATATATATATATATATATATATATATATATATATATATATATATATATATATATATATATATTGTTAAATAAAAAATACAGAAAAAAGAATGCCTATTTTTTAATGTTAAAATTGAAAAAGAAATTTCTGGCAACTATCAACTTGAAGCCCAAGTTTTTAAGGGGGATATTTCCTAACAATCAACTTCTATCTACGATTCAGTGCAAGATTCAGAATACGATGCTATAAAATTATTTACATCGTATGTTTTTGTCATTCTATTTCTTATTTAACAGTATAATTAAAAAACTACTACTGTATTTTGAAATACTGTACGTTTATAAATATTTTCGTGAATATATATTAATAATATACATAGATATGTTAAATTAGTGATTACATACATAAAAATAAGTATGTCTTTTAACTAATTACTTTTTACATTTAACTTTTTGTATTCAAAAACATACCATATTAAACTAATAAATAAATAATTAAACTAAATAAAATATAGAAAAATTAACTTTACAAAATATATACATACATGCATAGATGTGCATTTGTAAAATTTACACATACATACATATTTATGTATATTTACATACATATTTATGTATATTGAAAAACATAAAATATATACTGAAGAGTTTCTTATGTCTATTTTCCAATATTTGGAACCTCTTTTTATGATAATCTTTTTCTTTGTTTTTTTCATAATATTTCTGAAGTATAATTCGAAATTCCAATAAAATGATAATTATGATCAATAACATTTATTGAGTTTATTTTTTTAAATTCCTGTTTTATTTAAAGAGGATAATTTTGAATTCGGAGGTTTTTTTTCTTTCT
>SEYY01019945.1:7500-10000 GCA_009176605.1 Armadillidium nasatum
ATGTACTAAGTTATAGACAAGAAAATATAATGTTAGCCAAATGATCGACCGATTTTTTTTTTTTTTTTTTTTGAAGTGTCGATTATTTTATTTTACCTTACGACGATTTGGGTCAAGCTTCATAGTATTCTTAGATAAAAATATTTTTAAAGCTTGACAGAGGTTTAAAAATAAATAAAATAAAATAAATGATTATTCTATCATTGATGATTGGACTATTACATTTTTATTCAATATGAGCTAAAATTTTACCCGAAAATCGAGTTCCAAGCTTTTTAGAAATATTTATCTGTATTTTATATATATATATATATATATATATATATATATATATATATATATATATATATATATATATATATATATATATATATATATATATATATATATATATATATATATATATATATATATATATATATATATATATATATATATATATATATATATATATATATAATATATATATTAATATAAATAATAATATAAATTTTTTATTTATTTATTTTATTTTTTTTTGGCGAAAAAAAAAGTTTTCTTAAAAAAAAAAAAGAAAATTTAAAAACCAGTCGCCTCTCTCTCTCTCTCTCTCTCTCTCTCTATATATATATATATATATATATATATATATATATATATATATATATATTATATATATATATATATATATATATATATATATATATATATATATATATATATATATATATATATATATAATAATATAAAGTTTGAGTATATTTATGAATTTTTTTTTAAAGATAAAATAATAATATTGATATGAATACAAAACGGAGATTTTCTTTATTCAGAGCAGCACAGAATCTTTGTCGAAAGGTTTTACACAGATTTTTTTCAAAATTTAATATATATATATATATATATATATATATATATATATATATATATATATATATATATATATATATATATATATATATATATATATATATATATATATATATATATATATATATATATATATTCATATATTCGAATATTTGATCATTCTAAAATTAGATGAAAAATAAAATATATTTATTGAAATTCCTATTACTATTAAAATAAATTCGTATATTATTAAATTACTATAATTCTTTTCAGTTTGTATAAACTGTAATTATTTTATAAAGTAATACTAAATTATTATTATTATTATTATTATTATTATTATTATTTATTATTATTATTATATATTATTATTAATTATTATAAAAGGTTTAAAATAAAATTCAAAAAAAAAAAAATAATAATTAATAATAATAATAATAATAATAATAATAATAACAATAATAATAATAATATTATTATTATTATTATTATTATTATTATAAATGTGAAGCCTAATTGGGTCTGGAGTTCGTCTCAATTTGGTTTTCTCTTCAATACTCTTGGCTTTTAGGAAACATTCCATATTCGCAGCAAATTAACTCAGTCTTCCATTAACAAATTTTGAAGCAACTGCGCCACAACTTAATAGATTTATGCCTTTTATAGGAATGTGAAGCGACTTTTCCTATGATAAAGACAACTATTTTTAATGATTATTCTCAAATGAGTATGCGACAGAGACCGAGGAAGATGAAGACAGATACATGCACAGAGAGAGAGAGAGAGAGAGAGAGAGAGAGAGAGAGAGAGAGAGAGAGAGAGAGAGAGAGAGAGAGAGAGAATTTTAATTTATTACGGAAATAAACATAGAATTCCCTAAATATTTTATTATAATAATAATAATAATAATAATAATAATAATAATAATCATTAATCTTTATTTATTTTTCCAGTTGCAGAAGTTGTGCAAACAAATATCGTATACTTTATATGTATTAATACAAAAATGAAATGGGCTTCTTGGGGACGAATTCGTGCTTTGAGTCCAATAAATTGATACAAAATTAATTTCAATCCTTATTTAAATGAAGTTTATAACTAAGAAACAAACATTCGATACATAAACTTTTTTTTAAGTCATAATCTTAACCTAAACTACTTCTTTAAAAGATAATAATAAATGTAACAGTAAAAAGTAATGACTTATAATATTATTATTCTTGTTATTAGCAAATAATAATAATAATAATAATAATAATAATAATAATAATAATAATAATAATAATAATAATTCAATGTCAGCTTTAGTTTTAATATATATTTTACATTTCCCTTCCAATTCCTTAAAAACTTTCTTCTAATTTAAATTCAATTTTCTCAATATAATTCTCGAACAACTTACAAAGTAAGAAGCATAATTATATTTATTTTCTAACCGGTTTCGTCTGTAAACTTCAGACATCATCAGAGTTTGGATTCTTACAGATGAATGAATTTTTAAAGTAAAAATTAAGATTACAGATTATAAATCAATATCAAATTCCATCCCCAGGAAGGGTTATTAGCCCTGTCAGTAGATTCATCGAGGATGAACCAAGGGTTTCACTGGCCAACATAAAACATCCGCTGGCTGGCGGATTCCACCTGCAACAAGCATTTCAACAATGGT
>SEYY01019945.1:30000-40000 GCA_009176605.1 Armadillidium nasatum
TACGAACTTGTGAGAAGGGATATAAAACTCTTTTGAATCCTGAATTTTGATGGAAGGCTGGTCATAGCTAACAGGTGGTTATAGCTTAAATACTTTCTAGAGTAATGGAGAGTTTTTTCTTTGCTTCTTTCTTTCCTTCTTTCTTACCCTCACTTGTTTCTTTTAATTACTTTCAAGAGAGTAAGGTGAAAAGTTTTAACTATATATATATATATATATATATATATATATATATATATATATATATATATATATATATATATATATATATATATATATATATATATATATATATATATATATATATATATAAGCCAATGAATGGCTTTCATCTAGTTTTCATGATCTATCTAATGAACTCGCCTACCAATTTTCTATCCAGAACAACATTGAGCAGTTGGTGCATCTTCCTAACAGTATCCCTGACCGCCTTGGTGGTGAATCCAACAAATTTGATCTTTTTCTAGCTTCCTATTCATCTCCTTACATTATTAAACTTTTTTCTCCTCTGGTTTTATCCGATCACTTTCTTATCTCTGTATCTTGTCCTGTCTCTTCAAGTCTTCTGCAAGAACGGCCCCCGCCATTGGCGAGGAAACGTTTTTGGCATTTTGGTGCCACCAACTAGTCTGCTGGTCTAATTTGCTGCTGTACGTTTTTGATTTTCCATGGAATGATTACTGTTTCCGCGGAAGGGGTTCCTCAGAGCGTGCAGAACGCATAACTAAGGTGATTCTCTCTGGCATGGAGGCGTACATTATATATTCTTTCCCTTCTACTAAACCTAACAAACTTTGGTTTAACTCTGCTTGTTCTCGTGTTATTCACCGTAGGGTGATTCAGGGATTAACTTCGTCTTCAAACTCCAGAAACTCCAATAAATTTTCTGGTTCCTTTTCTTCACGCTCTTTCTGGCATTTTGTAAAAAATGTCAACTCTAACTTTGCTTCTTCCTCTTTCACTCTTTTAGTATGTTATGACGGTTTAAAATCAGTTTTGCCTTCCTCTAAAGCTGAACACTTCGCTTAAACTTTTGCCTCTAATTCAACCTTAGACGATTCCGGTGCTGTTCCTACTCCTTCAACCCCCTCAAACTCATTTATGCTTAAAATTGTAATTTCTTCTAAAGATGCTATTTCTGCTCTCTCTGAACTTAACACTAAGAAGGCGTACGGTCCTGATGGTTCCCAAAACTTGTAATTCCGAGCTTGCACCCTGCCTTGGCAAACTATTTCGTCTATGTCTTTCTACTTCAACCTTCCCTTCTTGCTTGAAACGTGCGCTCATACAGCCTGTGCCCAAGAAGTGGGGACCCCTTTCAACCCTCTAACTACCGTTCAATTTCTTTAACCTCTGTTCGTTCAAAAGTTTTTGAATCTATATTTAACAGGAAGATTTGGAAACATCTCAATTTTTCTAATCTTATCTCTGATCCCCAGTATGACTTTCGTAAGAAACGCTCTACTGGTGATCTCCTTTCCCCTCTCTCTGACTCTTGGTCCCCGCACTTCGGTATTTCGGTGAAGCTTTTGATTCAAACTTCCCTCTTTCGGAATCTATCCTTCTCTCCGAATTCCATTCTGATCGTTCTATAGCAGCAGTTGTAGACGACCATCGTTCATCCTTTAAATCTATTAACATTGATGTTCCTCAAGAACCTGTCTTATCGCTAACACATTTTTTGTTTTTCATAAATGACCTTCTTTCTGTTACTTCATCTCCTATCCACTCCTATGCCGATGACTAGACCCTTCATTACTCTTTTCAATTTGAAAGGTCGTTTTCAATGCCACCAAAACTCAATTCCTCCATCTCTCTACTCGACACAATCTTCCACACAACAATGATATCTTCTTCGAAAATAAACAACTCAAACCTTCATCTCTTTTTAATATTCTTGGTGTTTCTTTTTCATGATCTTTCTTGGAAAGATTCACATTACTTCTCTTCCTAAACCAACTTCTAAAAGGTCAGGTGTTCTGAGGCGCCTTCAGAATTTCTTCACTCCATTCAAGTTGCTTACTCGTTATAGGGGTGTTGTTCTCCCCTGTATGGAGTACGCCTCACACATCTGGGGTGGTTCCACTCATTCAACTCTCCTTGAAAAGGTGGAGTCTAGGGCATTTAGCTTTATCAACTCTCTTACTCTTACTAATTTTCTCCAGTCTATTTCTGCGCGTCGAATTGTTGCATCGGTCTCTCTATATTAACGCTATTACAATGGACACTGTTCTTCTGAAATCTCTCGTCGCATACCTCTTATATATATATATATATATATATATATATATATATATATATATATATATATATATATATATATATATATATATATATATATATATATATATATATATATATATTCTTATGCAAAGAAGACGTATAGAAATAGGGATTCCATCACCACTCTCACCCTCCTATATTCTGGTAATTACATTTTCTTGATATAATTAACACAAAACTTGAAGCAAGCATAAACATATATAATAGTGAAGTAGGTATTATAAAAAGGAAATCGTGAGATAAATAATAGGACAAAACGCCAAGGAAAGTCCAGTTAATTAAAGCTGCCAAAGACAAAAAAGATATCAAAGCATTCTTTACAAAATTTATCATAACACTCAAGCAATAGATTAACTAATAGGAATAGAGTGAAAGAACACAAGGCTTCGTTTCAGCAAAATTAATAAGATGAAAATCACGGTTCTCACCGACAGTTCAGGAACTAAAATAAGAACTAAGAATAAAGTTAAAGGACGTTCTCAATAATCTCAAACTTTTTCTTTTTAGTTTTGTTTTATAGCTGTCATTCACTCTGTCTTTAGCTTATAAACATCGCCAGATGATCCATATAGTTGAAGTAGGGGACAGCTTTGAGAAATGACTATAGAGGGTACTAAAAATTCTAAAAATATTAATTAAAAACAACTTTTAAATCCATAAAAGATGATGCAAGTTCTTTCATATTGTAAAATCACTTACGTATAAAATATAAGAATGTATATAAGAAACTATATAAGTTATATATCTCTTTAGTCAGTAAGATGTGTCCTCTCGTAGGATGTGGATGGATATTGCAGTTAGTTTTATAGTTCTTAAAATAAATTGCCGCGCAATTGTAAAATAATAAGTACTACAATATCGTTTATGTATTTCTTCATATATATATATATATATATATATATATATATATATATATATATATATATATATATATATATATATATATATATATATATATATATATATATATATATTGCTTTTATACAAAAATACTTGAGCAAGGTTCCTTGTGTATGAAGAAAGGCAAAAGAATTAATACAGGAGTAGAATGTTGCTTCATACTTTGTATTGATAGACTTAATACGTTTTTATTTAACTTAATTTATATTAATCAGTTGTATTTTAACTTCATTAGTTAATCAAGAAAATTATCAGACAGACTTCGACACATTTACCAACCCTATATATATATATATATATATATATATATATATATATATATATATATATTATATATATATATATATATATATATATATATATATATATATATATATATATATATATATATATACAAAATTTTAAAATCTGCTAATACTCTCACAGACTGAAAATATGTACAAATTTGATAAAGGTCTGTTATACGGGGATTCGAATCCTGACCACTTGGATGCAGAGTTAACACTCTGTCTTACCATCCAAGTGGTTAGAGTTCGAATCCCCGTTTAACAGACCATATATATATATATATATATATATATATATATATATATATATATATATATATATATATATATATATATATATATATATATATATATATATATATATATATATATATATATATATATATATATATATATATATATATATATATATATATATATATATATATATATTGATATCCATATCAGGTGAATGTGGAGCTTTTACTGAAAGTTATTGGCGAAAGGAAAAGGCAAATGAAAATAGGTCGAAGAGCGAGACAAAGATTCGAAATTGCATTGATACTTCCATTATATGAAACGATGGCTCAAATTCCTCTGTAAATCAATCGATCGAAGGTGAACACAGACGCGTTGGAGGCACAAAGATAAGCAAAGGTTTTCCCATTGAGATCTTAATATTGATTTCAAGTTCTTTTGGAGTTATTAATTTTCCGGGAATTAATTTATATATTTTGTCTACAAGAGTATGAATTAAAGTGAAAATAATGTCTATAGATATTTTATATATATACATATATCAAAAATTAATGATAAGGTATTTTTTTATTTATTTATTTAACGTTTGTCATAAAGTGAGGAATATTCTTTTCTTTTTTTTTTTTTTTTAAATAGTAGGATGCAAAAATTTTGGTAACAAATTTACTCAGTTTTTACGTGAGTATTCGTAATTTCTTTACTTTTCTCTACAAAAATGCATAAATTCTTTTATTAAGATTAATTTACTTTGCGAGAATTCATTAAAATTTCATAAAAGCTCATCGAACCTTTAAAGTGTTTTAATATTGTTTATTAAATGAAACGATTCATGACAAGTTTGATAAAAATTAAAATTTTGAGAAAATCACAAGTTTGAAGGATTGTTTTTTTTCAAAGCAGCACAATAATAATAAAAATAATAATAATAATAATAATAATAATAATAATAATAATAATAATAATAATAATAATAATAACTAATAATAATAATAATAATAATAATAATAATAATAATAATAATAATAATAATAATAATAATAATAATAATAATAATAATAATAATACCCAACACAAGAGGGCGAAATCTTTAAGTTTAAAGTTTAAAAGGACTTAGCTGAATCTGAACCTTAAAAGAAATCATCTAAACGACTGGAGAGGAAAAGCTCTGGTTCATCACATATCTGCTGTAATGTGAAGTGAACGTAATAACTTTTATTGTGGGAACACATCAGAGCTTAAGAGCAACCATTTTTTTAGAAGTGAAATTGCTACTTATTCTGACAACTTCAGCACAGGAGAAAAAATTACTACATATTTGAGGAGAAGAAAAAGTAGCTAACAATGTAATTCAAAATTATTTTGGCTGAATATTTTCAAAATCATACATTTGTAGAATATTTAAAATAAAAACAAAAAACTGTTTTATGTAATGCCGATTATATTGGATACATATTTGTCGCTCCACTCTCCTTCTACCATAACAATCACAATGAACACTGTCCTTCTCAATTCCTTAATGGTATAGCTCCTCCAATGAGGAGAAATCGTTCAACTCGTCTTTCATATCACAGTACAGTTCTTTTTCTGTCTAACTTTATGATTCCATAATAAACCACTATGTTAACTCAGCCGGTTAAGGTTTGGTACACACAACTATTTTCTATTTTACTTATTTCCATTTACTTGCACACCTTCAGATGCCTTGCTTCGGGTCATATCTGTATCTGATCTTATTTTGAAACTAATTTTTCCTTAATATAATCTATGTCATATAATTAAATGCAAAATCAAAATATTTTTAATTTTTCCAGAGTCTGAGCACCGGTAAGATTTTAGGTTTGTCGAAGCCAAATCCAGCAAAAATATTCACCAGCTGAATAACCCTGCTTTTAAGAAGGCGTAGATCAAATACTAACATCAAGAAATCCTATTAAGATAATCCTAACATTAAGATATCCTATTCTTAAATATTTTCAAATAATTGAATTCAATTAACAATAAAAATGTATATTTATTATTATATTTGCTAATATGAAAAATTAATTATTCCTTGAAGATATCAAAAATGATCGGATGAAAGCTGCAAAAGTAAAATTAATTATCTTACTTTATTCTAGAAATGGTTTAATTAGGCAAAATTTCTTCATATGGATCAAATATATTCGACTAGTAAATGAAAGCAACAAAATTACATCGAAAAATAAATTATGATAAATACTTTTTGAAATTCGACTACTACTACTACTACTACTACTACTAATAATAATAATAATAATAATGGTAATAACACTAATAATTTAATTAATTTTAAAAGTTGAACAGAGAAAGTCAGAAGCAAATATAACTCTGCCAAAATTAAGGAAAGTCTATTCCATGTTCACATTAAGACTGACATTACTCAGTACATGACGTTTAGAATGTGGAAAAAAGAAGGAAGAGTGGTCTAGATTTGTATAGAATGTAAGAATGAGCATAGCGTTTAAGTTTTCGGTCAGAGAAATGTATAGAAAAAGAATTGAGATTGTTTGAAAAGACCAGTAGCTACACGGGCTCTCCTTAAAGGAGGGTGTATGCGAAAAGAAAGTTCAGGAAAAGAAATAACAGTTCGTCAGTCTGAAAAAAATGGAAACAGTCAGTGAAGGTGGGAGATTTGATAAACTGGAAAGCCATAGACTCCACCCCTTTTCAAGTATAGAGTTCTATGAGTATAAACACCTCAGACATGTGATGCATATTCCAAAACAGGACGAACGACGCCTCTTTACAGAGAAAGCAAAGCAAGAAACAGAAGTGGTGTAAGAAGCTTGTTGAGAGAGACAATGCGTTACATTCAAGAAATCACAAGAAAAGGAAATATGACAAATATTAAGAACAGAGAAAAGTACCTGTTATGTGGTTTCGTATAAATATTGTATCGATGGGTAAGATTATTTGAAATAGACAGATAAAAGAATCGAGTCTTTAAGGCATTGAAAACAAATATTTTCTCTATATACCCAAATAAGAAATATGAGAAACATGAGAGGTCATCTGGTACGTGGCACCATTCTAGAATCAGCTTTTATATTGTTGTTTATATAATACCTTTATATATATATATATATATATATATATATATATATATATATATATATATATATATATATATATATATATATATATATATATATATATATATATATATATATATATATATATATATATATATATATATATATATATATTTTACTTATTTTATTTCATTTACAGATGATATTGATAATGGGTTTAGATAACCCGAAACGTCTATTATTAATTGTTAATTATTTATTTCATATTGCCTTTAGCATTTATTATTAAAGCATAATAAAATGATATCTTTTCCTGCATTGCTAGCAACATTATATATTATATATATATATATATATATATATATATATATATATATATATATATATATATATATATATATATATATATATATATATATATATATATATATATATATATATATATATATATATATATATATATATATATATATATAGAAAAATATTCTTCCGTTTGAATCTCTTTGAGTTAATTGAAACTCTAATTGCTAATTAGGCAAAACTATTAATTAAATAGAGTAATAAAGATTTTTTTTTCCTTTCAGGTCACCAGTAAAGAATTCCTTGTTGGCGATAATTTTAGAACCATTTTCTTTTGCATATGCTACCTTTTCATTAACAGGAACATACATACCTCTATACACACACACACGTACACACACCCATATATATATATATATATATATATATATATATATATATATATATATATATATATATATATATATATATATATATATATATATATATATATATATATATATATATATATATATATATATATATATATATATATATATATATATATATATATATATATATATATATATATATGTGTGTGTGTGTGTGTGTGTGTGTGTGTGTGCGTGCGTGTACGTATGGGGTCCAGCGAAACAGTTTTCGATGCAAGTTCGAATCACCGCTTTTCCTAAAGCTACATTCCTTATATAGATTATGTGCATTCATCTGTTTTCCACGTACATGTATTCCTTCCGTGATATAATGCAATATAGCACTACAATTAAAGTCAACAATAACAATTAACATACATTAGAGCTGGAAATGTCATTACTTAAATTTCTTATAAATGCAAAACAATTAGTAATTCAATTTTAGATTTATTTTTCCGTTGATTTGATTTCATATTCTCATTTAAAGAAGAACATTATACGTTATGCAATATTAAAAGTTCGCCGGAGGAACTGCATTTTCAGTTCCGACCGGAACCAGAATTTTTTATCTATCTTACTCTCTATTCTCTATATATATATATATATATATATATATATATATATATATATATATATATATATATATATATATATATATATATATATATATATATATATATAATATATTATATATAATTTTAGTTTAATCTGACAAAACTTTCAAAAATCATTGAGAATATTACTTGATGTGAGTCATTCAATAATATTTATATGGATTTAAAAATGTATTTCATAAGCACACAATGATAGGCTAATTGTTTAAAATATGGTAAAGGCCAAAAAAGATTTTTAATTTGATAAAATATTGTTTGGGTAACAGAAGTTTGTGTTTACTACTTAATAGTCACAAATCACCAAGGGAACTAATGTAAGTTGAATTCTTCATGTTTCTGTGCAGGACACACTTTTAATAATTTATACATAATTAATATGGATGAGTGAATAAAATGCAGAGTTTCTAAGTTTGCTGATGATTTTAAACTGGCTACAGTTGGAAATCTTTAGGGTTGTTTTAAAGTTCAGTGTAATTTGGATAAACCTCCTGGGTCTACTAGTAAGTAGCAAAAGAATTTTAGTCGAAATACGTAAGGTACTTTACGTTGGCGAATTAAATAATGATATTAAATATGGCATATATAGAAAATTCTTCAGGCTATTGACAAAGAAAATAATTTGGGTTTGGTCATTAGTAGTAATTTGATATTGCTAAGGAATTGTTAGGAATTTAGAAAGAGTTAACAAAGTGCTAGAAATTATAAACCTTAATACTACACACAGGAGTAAAGAAGTAAAGATTCAACCTTAAAAGAGTTACATTAGATCGTTAAATTTAATACTGTTTACAAGGTAGAACATCTTACCAAAGGACATACTTTGAAATGCTTGAGAATGTGTAACATTAATTCACAAGAATGACTTGTGGCATCGCATTTAAGAGGATAGTAAATATTGATTTGAAGGAAATATGCAGACTTCGATGAAAATAAAATTTCGTAGAGAAAATATGATTCAGAGTTATTAAATTTTTTCCTCTATCAACCTTATAAAGAAGAGAAAATTGTAAAGTGAAAAAATATATATAAAAGTTGCATAGTTAACTTAAATTGAAAGTTTAAAATAAAATGAAATTCTTAAGTTCATAGTTACTTAATTTACTAAGATAATTAGATATAAAATATTATTTTATATATATTCTATATTATATATATATAATATTATATAATATATTATATATTATATATATATATTTTATAGATATAAAATATGTATAATATATATATATAATATATAAATTATATTTATATATATAATATATTATAGTATAATATATATATATATATACTATATATATAAATATATATATATAATATATATATATTATATATATATATATATATATATATATATATATATATATATATATATATATATATATTATATATATATATATATATATATATATATATATATATATATATATATATATATATATATATATATATATATATATATATGTATATATATATATATAATATATATTATTTCATTTTTTTTAATTATTTAATCTAATTAAAAAAATACTTATCTTTACTGATAGTCAGAAGAAACATTTACAAGCAATAAACCCAAGACTTTAAGAGGTATATCTTCCAAAAAGAAAATATATTCCGGTTTCATCCGCAAGGATGCAAAATTTCAGGGGAGCAAAATCCGAAATTCGGGTCGAAATTTCTGTACACCTTTACATTAAAAATTTGTTTCAAAAACGAATTTGTACATTTTTCCCATGTTGCTAATCAACATCACTGCAATGTCCTTTTTTCCTTTGCTTTTATATTGTTAATTCTAAACTCAACTCATGATAAAGGTATAAATACCTTTAGTCAATATCCAAATAAGCTCTGAAGGACTTGTTTTGAGAATTATATTAAGGATACCATGAAATATATACTTCATACCTTGTAATTTTTTT
>SEYY01019945.1:52500-55000 GCA_009176605.1 Armadillidium nasatum
AGGGAGTGTGTTTCAGACTTTACCAGTACCGTACATGTAAGATTGAGCATAGAGGTTAAGTCTTGGGTCAGAGAATTGAACAGAGAAAGGATGAGACTGTGTAGAAAGGCTTGTTGCACGAGCCCTTTCAATGGAGAAGGTATGCGACGGAAGAATTCGGAAGAGCAATGTCCATTGTCAAAGCGATAATATAGAGAGAGTGGCACAACAATTGGACGGTATATATATATATATATATATATATATATATATATATATATATATATATATATATATATATATATATATATATTATATATATATATATATATATATATATATATATATATGTGTGTGTGTGTGTGTGTGTGTGTGTGTGTGTGCGTATGTGTGTATGTGTGTGTACACTGTAATACAATTCAGGAATTTATTGAATGGAAGGTGCATTCCTCTGCATTAAACTAATATATAGAGAGTAAGACACACAAAGTTATTTATTTTTATTTTTATATATTTTTTTTATATAGTTTTCTTTTTATATGAACTGAAATCGATAAAAAAATAAAGGAACATAAATTTCTCTTATCTAAAAGAAATACTTTCCAATTCCTTTTGCAATCTCCTTTGCTTATTTGTTGCCCTTCCTATTTTTTTTTTGGTCGCTCTTAAAATTTGCATTATATTAAAACACCATTTTGCTTGTATTTGTCTTTATAAATAAAGGAGGGCTTTTGTTTTGTTAAAATATCTCACTGCTTTGTGGATGTTTCCTTTTACATATATATATATTTATTTATTTCTTTATTTATTTATTTCTCTATCATCTTTCCCACTTTCTTGGAGGGGTGGTGCCCGCAGCAACTCCCTTACAAACATACCCATTCCTAGCTTTCAACATCCCTCCACTACCGCCCTCCATCTCACTCTGTTCTCCGCAAGTCTACTGCCCTCTTCTAAACTCAAATTTCTTCCACCCAAAATTTCTTTCACTCCACACATCCATCTCAAATTTGGCCTTTCCATCCCCTTACTCCCATCCACCTTGGATCTAAGTACCTTTCACAAAGTTATATATATATATATATATATATATATATATATATATATATATATATATATATATTATATATATATATATATATATATATATAATATATATATATATATATATATATATATATATATATATATATATATATATCAGTAAATGTAACGTAAGGTAAATGTAAAAAATATTTAACTTCGAGGATTCAAAAGTCATTGAGTCTTCAAACTCTAAAGAACTTGTACCCCGTACTCCAGTGCTACCTTCCCAGCAAGTGTTTGAGAAAATGAATATTTATAACATTTACCATGTTATCAGTGATTATGCATAATCACTTAATTATTACATTTCCCGTAACACATATACACTTTGAAAACATACCTTATTTCGCATTGGGGCAAATGAGGCTTCAAAGAAACTAGGAATCCTGCATGAGATATAAGACAGTTATCTTCCTGTCCGTTACTAGACCACTTTTTTATACTGATAAACTCTTTCTTCCTCTGGAGTACTTCGACATCTGCTCATTTTTGAATTTATCTTTTATGAAACATGTTTCGCGTTCAGCAATTGTGGCATAATGGTAGAGGTGATTGACTCAGGTTCTTGAAAACGCTGGTTCGATAACTCAGGCTGCTCTTGGGAAGAAACTCCCTAGAAAGTTCCTTTCCTCTAAGAGAGGCAATTTTAATGGAGCGCGAACTTCTAAGTTAAAAAAAAAGCATATTTAAGATGGTTTCAGTGACTTCACATATATTTCTTCCCGAAGGTGTGAAGTTAAGGATTTTTTTTGCCATATCAACAATCCCACTCCGACTTACAATAATACAGTATATACTACTTTTATTATAAGAGACGCCAATCCTGAAACACACTATTCAAATATCTCTCGTTGAAGAGATATTACGTAACTCGATTTTCAGGAATCTCATCATATTACTATCCTGTTTTCTAACTGCTATATTTATAATTTAATGTACTTTTTATTCCCACACCTCCTCTCTTTCTAACCTTTCCAATTTTTTTTTTGATAATGCAAATGAATCTGAATTCTATTGACTCTGTTGTGATTTCCATAGATACTTTGCCTTTTTCTACAGAAGAATTATATATATATATATATATATATATATATATAATATATATATATATATATATATATATATATATATATATATATATATATATATATATATATATATATATATATATATATATATTAGGGATGGAGCGATACCAAAATTTTTACCGATACCGATACCTAAAAATTACCCGATACCCGATACCTAAAAATATGCCGATACTACTACCGATACCGATACTTTACTCTTATCCAAAAATTTTGCCGATACCGATACTGAAAAGCGTCGATACCGATACCGATACAGTATCGGAAAATATACCGATACCGATACTTCACTCCATCCCTAATATATATATTTCATTAATCACCTTTCCCACACTCGTGAGGTGGTG
>SEYY01019945.1:75000-82500 GCA_009176605.1 Armadillidium nasatum
CTGTGCTGTTAACCACGTCAGTGCCAGTATATATAAGAGAGTAAAGTCCAAGCTGGGGAAAAAGAAAAGGGATCAAATCAACAACGACACCTCCAGCATCAGTAGAAGTGATGATGATGAGGAGGATTTTTCATATATATATATATATATATATATATATATATATATATATATATATATATATATATATATATATATATATATATATATATATATATATATATATATATATATACAAAAAATATTAAATGGATGTCGAAACTACAACCATATATTATTAATTAACCTTTATTATCATATCCCTACAAACTATACTCATTAACCAAAAAAAATATTTATCCGCTCTAAAGACAATAAAAACATAAAACAATAAAACGAGGTAACAATAAATTAAAATACGAAAAGATGAAAACATTTTTATAAAACAAAAATTTTTACTATTTTGTATATTAATTCATTGTTACTTCGTTTTATTGTTTTGTTTTTATTGTTTTCGAGCGAATAAATATTGTTTGGTTCACGAGTGTAGTTTGTAGAGATTTGATCATGGTATATATATATATATATATATATATATATATATATATATATATATATATATATATATATATATATATATATATATATATATATATATATATATATATATATATATATATATATATATATATATATATATATATATATATATATATATATATATATATATATATATATATATATATGCGCTTGCGTGTGTGCATGTGTGTGTGTGCCTATACATGTGTGTTTATGTACATTATAATTTACAACTCTTTATAAAACTTCATATCAGTCAGTTTAAAAGAAATATTTAAAACTTCTTTCATAATAAATTTGAAAAATGGAAAAAAAAATTGTGTGTAGTTTTGAGAGAGAGAGAGAGAGAGAGAGAGAGAGAGAGAGAGAGAGAGAGAGAGAGAGAGAGAGAGAGAGAGAGAGAGAGAGAGAGAGAGAGAGAGAGAGAGAATTTTAAAAAAGAAACTGTTTACACAATGTCGAAGAAAATAAAATTTATTTAAAAAGTTTTTCCCCATTCTTTGCATCGATATATATATATATATATATATATATATATATATATATATATATATATATATATATATATATATATATATATATATATATATATATATATATATATATATATATATATATATATATATATATATATATATATATATATATATATATATATATATATATATATATATATATATATATATATATATATATATATATATATATATATATATATATATATATATATATATATATATATATATATATATATATATATATATATATATACCTTTCAGTAGGGTCTCCCCTGTCAGTGGGATGAGCATCTTTCAACATCTGCTCTTGAAAGTTCCTTTTCTAGAGTGATAAAAAAGATCATGTTTTTCTATTCGTCGATTTAGAATTAGAATTAAAATTAAAATTAGTTATTAAATTAGAATTACAAGTTTCACCAGATTAAGAATTAGAACTGAAATTGAAATTGAAATTTCTGAGTTTTATTTAAAATCCCAGATAGGGTTTTCACTATTTCATTTGAACTAACATCTCTTCCAACTAAACTCTGAACACTCTCTAAACTAAGAGCTCTCAAGATCATGCTTCTCGGAGCAATAGTTTCCGATACTGGTCCGCGAGTTTTTGCAAGCAGTATGCAGTCTAATTACAGGCCAGGATGTTAACCCTGTTACCCTTGCTCTTGACACTCCTAGCATGATCTGTCGTCGCCTACATACACACACACACACAAACACATAGATGCACAGACACAGACAAACACACACACACACACACACACACACACACACACACACACACACACATATATATATATATATATATATATATATAATATATATATATATATATATATATATATATATATATATATATAAACAATATGCCTTTGCATATAAAATTTTAGAAAAAAGTTAAAGCAAAATTTTCAGAGAAGTCTCTCTCTCTCTCTCTCTCTCTCTCTCTCTCTCTCTCTCTCTCTCTCTCTCTCTCTCTCTCTCTCTCTCTCTCTCTCTCTCTCTCTCTCTCTCTCTCTCTCTCTCTCTCTCTCTCTCTCTCTCTCTCTCTCTCTCTCTCTCTCTCTCTCTCTCTCTCTCTCTCTCTCTCTCTCTCTCTCTCTCTCTCTCTCTCTCTCTCTCTCTCTCTCTCTCTCTCTCTCTCTCTCTCTCTCTCTCTCTCTCTCTGTTTCAGACTTTTATAGTATTTAATAAAATAAATTTTAATATCCTCAAATAATTCAAATGATTGGTGTTCAGAAATAAATTTTATTTTTAACATGTAATAAAAATAGATAACTTTGAATGAGACATTTTAAAATGCATTTATTGTTTGAATTTTTAATAAAAATAAATATAAGATATAAGAGACATAAAGATATCTCTTACGCCAATGTATATATAATATATATATATATATATATATATATATATATATATATATATATATATATATATATATATATATATATATATATATATATATATATATATATATATATATATCTATATCCTCTCCCAGGAAGGGTTTTCACCCTGTCAGTGGAACCAGCATCTTTCCCCATCTGCTTGAAGAAGTTCTCCCAGAGCCCTCCAAAAGATCAAGTTCTTCGGCTCGCCGGTCCCCATGCTGGTCCATGAGTCCTATTCAGACTCTTCAGGTAGGGTTTTCACCCTTTCAGTAGGACCAGCATCGTTCTCAAACCAACCTCCAAACACTCTCTCCCAGGGGTCTTCAAAAGATTGCGCTTCTCCGAGCAATGGTTCCCAATGCTGGTTCTAGAGTAGTTACAAGCCGTTGACAGAGAAATCACAAGGCCGGATGGCTAGTCCTGTCGTCCTTGCATTTAGTTCTCTTCACATGATTATATATATATATATATATATATATATATATATATATATATATATATATATATATATATATATATATATATATATATATATATATATATATATATATATATATATATATATATATATATATATATATATATATATATATATATATATATATATATATATATATATATATATATATATATATATATATATATATATATATATATATATATGATTATTTGATTCGGCCGTCGTCGAGAGTAGATGTGCCTAAAGATAGATGGGAAAAGAAAAGCGAGAAGAATCAGAAAGAAGATTGAGGAGAGAAAAGAAGAGAGAAGGTTTATGCATTCAGATAGTATTGAACAAAATTTGAAAAACTAATAGCTAAAATTTATTTTAAAATTAGAATTTTTGAAAATATTTTTGAATTAAAAAAAAAAAATTAAATAAGTTTCGATAAAATTATTATATATCAAAATTTATAGAGGAGCAACAAATCTTTCAATATAATGGACTTTCAGCTTTTAATGAAAAATTAAACTTTAACATTAAGAATTTGAAATTTAAAAACAAGAGTTTGAAAATCGACGACAGGATCGGATCATGTGAAGAGAAATAAATGCAAGGACGACAGGACTAGCCATCCGGCCTTGTGATTTCTCTGTCAACGGCTTGTAACTACTCCAGAACCAGCATTGGGAACCATTGCTCGGAGAAGCGCAATCTTTTGAAGACCCCCTGGAAGAGAGTGTTTAGAGGTTAGTTGTAAAACGATGCTGGTCCTACTGAAAGGGTGAAAACCCTACCTGAAGAGTCTGAATAGGACTCATGGACCGGCATGGGGACCGGCGAGCCGAAGAACTTGATCTTTTGGAGGGCTCTGGGAGAACTTCTTCAAGCAGATGGGGAAAGATGCTGGTTCCACTGACAGGGTGAAAACCCTTCCTGGGAGAGGATATAGATAAATAGATAGATAGATATATTAGCAATTCATATGTACACACACACATATATACACACACGTGTATATATATATATATATATATATATTATATATATATATATATATATATATATATATAATATATATATATATATATATATATATATATATATATATATATATATATATATCCTCCGGTGGGCAAAGGTCAGAGGCCTACCAAATTCCACCGGAGTTGGGAAGGATCTATAATCATGGTCGATGGAGGCCGACGTGTCCGGATACACGGCGTTTGAAAGTATGCAAGTCAAAGGAAGTTGGGAAAACAGATAAAGGGAGTGTGTTCCAGACTTTACCAGTAGAGTATATGTAAGATTGAGCATAGCGGTTAAGTCTGGGGTCGGAGAGTTGGACAGAGAAAGGATGAGACTGTGTAGAAAGGCGTGTCGCACGAGCTCTTCTCAATATAGGAGGTATGCGATGAGAGAGTTAAGAAGAGCAGTGTCCGTTGTAATAGCGATAGTAAAGAGAGAGTGACGCAACAATTCGACGGGCAGAAAGAGATTGAAGAGAGTTAGTAAGAGTAGGAGAGTTGATGAGACGAAATGCCCTAGACTCCACCTTCTCTAGGAGAGCCGTGTGTGTGGAACCACCCCAGATGTGCGAAGCGTACTCCATACAGGGGCGAACAACACCCCTATACAGAGCAAGCAACTAGGGTGGCGTGAAGTAATTCTGAAGGCGCCTCAGAACACCCAACCTCTTAGAAGCTTGTTTAGAAAGAGAAGTAATGTGATCTTTCCAAGAAAGATCACGAGAAAAAGAAACACCAAGAATATTAAGGACAGATGAAGGTTTGAGTTGTGTGTTTTCGAAGAAGATATCATAGTTGTGTGGAAGATTGTGTCGAGTGAGAGATGAAGAAATTGAGTTTTTGAGGCATTGAAAACAACCATGTTTTCTCTGCCCCAATTTGAAATAAGTGAAAGATCAGAGGTTAGTTGCTCCAAGGCCACCTTCTCGAGTCTAATTAACTGCTGTTGAGAGTGGGACGTCTTTCAAACTGGAAAGGAATAATGAAGGGTGGAGTCATCAGCATAGGAGTGGATAGGAGATGAAGTAATAGAGAGAAGGTCATTAATGAAAAGTAGAAAAAGTGTTGGGGATAAGACAGAACCCTGAGGAACACCACTATTAATAGATTAAAGGAAGAACGGTGGCCGTCTACAACAGCTGCTATAGAACGACCGGAAAGGAAATTAGAGAGAAGATCACAGAGAGAAGGATAGATACCGAAAGAAAGGAAGTTTAGAAATCAAAGCTTTGTGCCAGACTCTATCGAAGGCTTTCGATATGTCCAGCGCGACAGCAAAAGATTCACCGAAATGCAGAAGAGCGGAGGACCAAGAGTCAGAGAGAAGGGAAAGAAGATCACCCGTAGAGCGTTTCTTACGAAAGCCATACTGGCGATCTGAGATAAGATTAGAAGAATTGAGATGTTTCCAAATCTTCCTGTTAAGGATAGATTCGAAAACTTTAGAGAGAACGGAGGTAAAAGAAATAGGACGGTAGTTGGAGGGTTGAGAGGGGTTCCCCTTCTTCGGCACAGGCTGAATGAGCGCACGTTTCCAGCAAGAAGGGAAGGTTGAAGTAGAGAGACAAAGACGAAATAGTTTACCAAGGCAGGGTGCAAGCTCGGAAGCACAAGTTTTGAGAACCACAGGAGGAATACCATCAGGACCGTACGCCTTCTTAGTATTAAGCTCAGAGAGAGCAGAAATGACATCTTTAGAAGAAATTCTAATTTTAGGCATAATCCAGTTAGAGGGGGTTGAAGGAGGAGGAATAGCTCCGGAATCGTCTAAGGTTGAATTAGAGGCAAAAGTTTGAGCGAAAAGTTCAGCTTTAGAAGAAGGTAAAACAGCAGTTGTATCGTCGGAAGATATTAAAGGAGGGAAAGAGGAAGAAGCAAAGTTAGAGTTGACATTTTTTGCAAAATGCCAGAAAAAACATGAAGAAGAGGAACCAGAAAGATTAATGCATTTTCTACGGAGAAAGGAGTTTTTAGTGTTACGAAGGAAAGATTTTGCACGATTCCGGGATGAAATATAAGTAGCGTGAGTTTCTGGAGTTTGAAGACGACGGTAATCCCTGAAGGCAGCATCCCTGTGGCGGATAGCGCGAGAACAAGCAGAGTTAAACCAAGGTTTGTTAGGTTTAGTAGAAGGGAAAGAATATGGAATGTACGCCTCCATGACTGAGAGAATCACCTCGGTAATGCGTTCTGCACACTCCGAGGGACCCCTCCCACGGAAGCAATAATCATTCCACAGGAAATCGAAAAAGTACAACCGCAAGTCCGACCAGCTTGCAGCACCGAAATGCCACAAACGTTTCCTTTCAAAAGAAGGGGGTCTTTCCTGCGGAAGACTTGAAGAGATAGAAGAAGATACAGAGATAAGAAGGTGATCGGAGGAACCCAGAGGAGGAAAGAGCTTAACAGTATAAGGAGAAGGATTAGAAGTTAGGAAAAGGTCTAGAATGTTGGGTTCATCTCCAAGACGATCAGGGATACGGGTAGGGAGTTGCACCAACTGCTCAAGGTCGTTTTGGATAGGCGAAATGGAAGGCACGTTCACCAGCTGTATCATGAGAACTAGATGAAAGCCATTGGCGGTGGTGAACATTGAAATCACCTAATATGATGATTTCAGAGAAAGGAGAAGAAGAGAGAATGTGCTCTATTTTGGAGTTTAAAGAGTCGAAGAATTTAGGATAGTCAGTGAAATTTGGAGATAAATAAACAGAACAAATGAATTTTGTCGTAGAATGGCAAGAGAGCCTAAGCCAAAAGGTGGAAAATTCGGAAGACTCCAAATTAGAGACACGAGAACAAACGACATCGTTGCGCACGTATGCACAACAACCGCCTTTGGCTGAAAATTGAAGATAGAGACAGTAGGAGGAAACAGAATAGGGTTTGCTATCAGAACGCTCAGACATCTGAGTTTCGGTCAAGAATAAGAGGTGAGGTCTAGAAGAAGAGAGGTGATGTTCAACAAAGTGGAAATTAGAGTGCAGATTGCGAATGTTGCAGAAATATATATATAATATATATATATATATATATATATATATATATATATATATATATATATATATATATATATATATATATATATATATATATGTGTGTGTGTGTGTGTGTGTGTGTGTGTGTGTGTGTGTGTGTGTGTGTGTTTTTTTTTTTTTTATATAATATAATATAATATATATATATATATATATATATATATATATATATATATATATATATATATATATATATATATATATATATATATATATATATATATATATATATATATATATTGAATTGCTTAATTAATAAGCCTTATAATTCACTCAAAGAAAACCAATAAATGTATCTTATATTACCAATATTTAAAGCCAATTAAAAAAACATCTATTAATAATTCCAAATAAAGAAGTGAAACTTTGTAAAGGATTTCAGAGTATCTTAATTAATTATTCAAAAATTATTTCCAAAACTGTTCTTTAAGTTTATTAATGAATGGATGATTGAATGAATGAATGGATGAATGAATGCATGAATGAATTAATGAATTGATTTTAGTAATAATTTTAATTAGCAACACT
>SEYY01019945.1:90000-97500 GCA_009176605.1 Armadillidium nasatum
TGAGGCAGTAGAACGTATGGAATAAAAAAGATTTATGTCTTTGTAAATTAGAGTTATGAGACTACAAGTGACTACAATAGTTAAATTAAACTGAAAACTTTTTGTCATGAAACGAAAGAAAATGTTTCTTTAGTAGTCTAGTAGTTAATGTTTGGAATTTTTTGACTTACGAAATGATACATAGTATAGTTCATTGTAACTTTAAAAATAAGTTGAATACTTATATGAATGATTTCCATAATTTTGATTAGTTTTATATGCATAGATTGTTTCTTTATATTTTCATATAGTCTTTGCTTTAAGCGTTTAAGTAGTATATATATATATATATATATATATATATATATATATATATATATATATATATATATATATATATATATATATATATATATATATATATATATATATATATATATATATATATATATATATAGTGATGGATCGGATGTCATATTTTCCAATTTGCGGATGCGGATGCGGATGCGGATGTTGAATTTTCGGAGAAGTGCGGATGCGGATGCGGATGCGGATGTTGAATTTTCGAAAGTGCGGATGCGGATGCGGATGCGGATGTTGAATTTTCGAAAATGCGGATGCGGATGCGGATGCGGATGCGGATGTTAATTTTCAAAATGCGGATGCGGATGCGGATGCGGATGCGGATGTTAATTTTCATGAGGATGCGGATGCGGATGCGGATGTTAATTTTGATTGCGGATTTATATATATTATATATATATATATATATATATATATATATATATATATATATATATATATATATAATATATATATATATATATATATATATATATATATATATATATATATATATATATATAAATATCACCTTTCCCACTTTCGTGAGGTGGTGCCCGCCACAATTCCCTTACAAACATAATTATTCTTACCTTTCAACGCTTTCACCACCTCCCTCCATCTCTGTCTCCACAAATCTTCTACCCTCGTCTAAACTCAAATTCCTTCCATCAAAATCTCTCTCACTCCATCCATCCATCTCCACTTCGGCCTTCCCCTTCCCCCTACCCTTCCCCTATCTACATCGGATCTACGTACCTTGCCAACCATTCTGTTCTCTTTCATTCTTCACATATGTCCAAACCATTTTAGCACATCCTCCTCCTCTCTATCAATTACACCCTTCTTCCATTTACACATCTCCCTTATTCTTTCATTTCTAATCCTATCAATCCTTCTCAATTTATATATCGCTCTCAAATCTTTCATCTCAAAGACATTGAAACTTTTTCTCGACCGAGCACTTATCGTCTATGTTTCACACACATACATACAATACAGAAGGTGAACACATACATTCAAACATTTTTATCTTTATTTCTTTCGAAATTTTTCCTTTCTTCCATACTTTTCTTAGGCCCCCAATACTTTCATTCCTTCTACCACTCTGTTCTTTATTCTTTTTTCCGTCCCACCCTTACCTTCCACCCAACATTACTAGATATTTGAATTCATTCACCTCCTCAAGTTTCCATTCTCACACTTCTACAAACCAATTCCTCCCTCCACATTTCCTCATCCCCACCTCCAATCCTCATAACTTTATTCTTCGCTGGATTGAATTTCAATCTCGTGTTTGCACATTTCCCTTCAAACTCTCTCAAAAGTATTCTCATCTTTTCTCCAGATTCTGCCACCAACACATGCCGCATCATCCGCAAAAAGTAAAACATTCACTTCACATTCACCCTCCATATTTCTCAACGTAATACTCTTACCTTCTCTCTCCATTTTTCTAAGTAAACCATTCATCAATAGATTAAATAACATGGAGATATTACAAACCCCTGTCTCAATCCCACTCCTATGCTAAACCAATCCGATAGTTCTCTCTTCACCCTTACTCTTGATCTACAATTCGCATATATATATATATATATATATATATATATATATATATATATATATATATATATATATATATATATATATATATATATATATATATATATATATATATATATATATATATATTAGTGATGGATCGGATGTCATATTTTCTAATTTGCGGATGCGGATGCGGATGCGGATGTCAAATTTTGGAGAAGTGCGGATGCGGATGCGGATGCGGATGTTGAATTTTTGAAAGTGCGGATGCGGATGCGGATGCGGATGTTGAATTTCCGAAAGTGCGGATGCGGATGCGGATGCGGATGTTGAATTTTCGAAAATGCGGATGCGGATGCGGATGCGGATGCGGATGTTCCGCATCCGCGCGGATGCGGATGCGGATGCCATCACTAATATATATATATATATATATATATATATATATATATATATATATATATATATATATATATATATATATATATATATATATATATATATATATATATATATATATATATATAAAAAATTCCGCCACTGGGTATGTATGGTGTTATGGTGACCTGGAATATTCCAGGCCACCAATGTTTCCTATCTTTCGCACCCTCTTCACAAAATTCTTACACTGAAGTGTTTATACGTTTACTCCAACTGGCACTCCTTTCTTCTTTTTTCAAACATCACAATGACACACACACACTTACATTGTTTTTAGATATCTTAAAAATTGTCACAAAAAATAGCTTATCACCCACCTTCGCCAATACATCACCAAGAAGTTAGCTAATTACTATGGTGGAGTTGATGCCTCATCAAACTCTACACTGTTCCTTCTATCTTTATCCTCAATTTTCATCCAAAAGTGGATCTTACGGTAAACACAACTTACCATCACAAGTTCTTCGACTACTTTAAACTCCAAAATAGAACATTTTCTAATTTCCTTTTTCCGAAATCATCATTTATAAAACCGAAAATTATAATTCTTTAATTAAGATACAGGGGAAGTACGCTTATTCATAAAGAAAAACTTAAACTTTTATCTAATTCATTCGATTATATATATATATATATATATATATATATATATATATATATATATATATATATATATATATATATATATATATATATATATATATATATATATATATATATATATATATATATATATATATATATATATATATATATATATATATATATATATATATATATATATATATATATTATATATATATATATATATATATATATATATATATATATATATATATATATATATATATATATATATATATATATATATATATATATATATATATATATATATATATATATATATATATATATATATATATATATATATATATATATATATATATATATTAGCTTATTTTAAATGAAGCAAGCCATTAGAATACGCTAAATTTAAAAATGCATTTTAATAGAACGATTTCGTGGTCCGACTTGATTAATGAAAGAAAGATATTGGAATCTTAACAGATTAAAACCAGAATACCTTTTCAAAATTTAAAAAGCCCTATACCATGTGGAGCTTTGAAACCCCGTTAATGAAATACAAGCAGAATTTTAAAATGTTTTACTTCTTTGTATCTAAGTTAATGCATTCTTTGGTTCGAATTTTATAAAACTCTAATTAAAATTTTATGTTATTATAAAAATTTATGAATCAAATTGATACTTGAACTTCGAATATTAAAAAAAAAAAAAAAAAAAAAAAAAAAAAAAAAAAAAAAAAAAAAAAAAAAAAAAAAAAGATAATTAATATAATGATTACGACAATCTATACAAATTAACCGTTGGGGAACTTGTATCACGCCATCATGACAAGACCATATATATATATATATATATATATATATATATATATATATATATATATATATATATATATATATATATATATAATATTATATATATATATATATATATATATATATATATATATATATAAAGGGATAGAGAGAGAAGATAAAACATATGGCGACAATGTATTTTAACATTTATTTTGTTGACAACGTTTCGGCCCAGCTGGGACCATCATCAGATTTTAAAAATATTTCAAATTTGACATTAAAAATAATAAATTTTGAGCGAACGAATAATGACTAAAATATGACAAAAAAAATAAATAAATAAAAAAAAATTATAATATTGCCAGTAAACAACAAAACTATAATAATAATAATAAATAATAATAATAATAATAATAATTATAAATATATATATATATATATATATATATATATATATATATATATATATATATATATATATATATATATATATATATATATATATATATATATATATATATATATATATATATATGCCTGAAGCCAAAAACCTAAAAATATATAATATATATATATATATATATATATATATATATATATATATATATATATATATATATATATATATATATATATATATATATATATATATATATATATATATATATATATATATAAAAATTATTTCATTATCATTATTAAGAAAATTTGTAAATTTCTTAAATAAGTTTCTTTTATATCTAAGGATTAAGTGCAAAATACGATCTAGTTTAATTTTGGTACGAACTGTGTAATCGGATGTGAAGCCAGAGCTGGAGACATAGACGGATGTGGAGCCAGTGCTGGAGCCATAGACGGATGTGGAGCCAGTGCTGGAGCCATAGACGGATGTGGAGCCAGTGCTGGAGACATAGACGGATGTGGAGCTAGAGCTGGAACCATAGTCTAGGGTGAAGTAGGAACTGAAGGGGTGCCATAGTTCGAGAGGGGAAAATAAATAAAATTGAAGAAGAATTACTCAGTCTGCTTCGATATATATTAAATCAATTCTATTCAAGACAATGATGTGTGTCCCTTTTTATCTCTGGACAAAAAAAAAATACAAAAAATAATTATACAATTCCTTTCCTTATTTTTTTATTTTTTTTTTTATTTTGTTTTTATTTTTTACTTATTATATATTTTATAATTAATATATATATTTTATATATATATAATATATATATATATATATAATATATATATATATATATAAATATATTATATATATATATATATATATATATATATATATATATATATATATATATATATATATATATATATATATATATATATATTATATATATATATATATATATATATATATATATATATATATATATATATATATATATATATATATATATATATATATATATATATATATATATATATATATATATATATTATAAATCGCATTAAAAATATTTAATATAATATGTATTCAAATTTAAGTATGGTTTTCCATTTGTCGCATAATATATATATATATATATATATATATATATATATATATATATATATATATATATATATATATATATATATATATATATATATATATATATATATATATATATATATATATATATATATATATATATATATATATATATATAACAGAGGTTTAAAGTCTGCTCAAACCCTCGCAGACTATTTCTATATATTTTTGTTTCCATGTATAAGTTTTCTCTCTCTTCCCGAAGTATATATATATATATATATATTATATATATATATATATATATATATATATATATATATATATATATTTTTTTTTTTTTTTTTTTTTTTTTTTTTTTTTTTTTTTTTTTTTTATTTATATATATATATATATATATATATATATATATATATATATATATATATATATATATATATATATATATATATATATATATATATATATATATATATATATATATATATATATATATATATATATAGCACACTTCTGGAAGAGAGATAGAAAACTTACACATGGAAACAAAACTATTCACCATAATTTAGTGGTAGCTGGCAATTATTTAAAATATTGATTATAAAGAGAAGTAAAGCCTTACTTATTATATAGAGAGTCATGAAAGCATGACAACCCACTTACCACAATGGCGCCTTCGAGTCTACTTCAGAAGTCGTCGTCTTCTTCCCCAAACATGACTCCACGACATTTAACTCTTAAATTAAGGCAGCAAAAAAATGTTTCTATTAATTAATGTTTTGATTACTTTTAATTTTCTAGACATATATTTTTTTTCCCTTCTATTATTGAAAATATATTAGATTTTAATTTTTATATATATGTATATATATATATATATATATATATATATATATATATATATATATATATAATATATATATATATATATATATAATATATATATATATATATATATATATATATATATATATATATAGGTCAGAGTTTACTTTGATATCCATAAAATATTACAAAAACTACTAAACGTACGTTAAAAAGGATAACATTTTTGGAATCTTTGTTGAATTTTGAGAAAGAAAATAGTAAAAGATGTAAAAATAAGTTTAAAAAAATGACTTTGGTACGATAATTTCTGTTTTATAATTTGCAATTTAGTTTTCTAGCAAACTTATTCGATTTATCATAACCGAACGACCGAAGTTTGCAGCGGGATACAAAAATAGCTAATAGATGGATTGTTGCCATGACATAGAAGACTACTGACAGACGTACGAGGTTTTATTATGTATTAAAAACTATAACTTGCGTACGTATTAAAATTATTCTAAGTTTTTTTTTTTATTTCCCAATTTTTCTTACTGAAAATTGGCCAAGGATTTCAAAAATATAATCCTTTTTAACGTACATTTAGTAGTTTTTGAAATATGTATGGATGCTAAAGTACACTCTGGCCATATATATATATATATATATATATATATATATATATATATATATATATATATATATATATATATATATATAATATATATATATATATATATATATATATATATATATATATATATATATATATATATATATATATATATATATATATATATATATATATATATATATATATATATATATATATATATATATATATATATATATATATATATATATATATATATATATATATATATATATATATATATATATATATATATATATATATATATATATATATATATATATATATATATATATATATATATATATATATATATATATATATATATATATATATATATATATATATATCACACCGTATCCCGCTGATGCAGGGTGGCGTCAACTGCAGGAAAATTCCTGCAGTCGTACATGGGAAGACAAAAAAAAAATGGTTAAAAGCAATCCCAGACCCTCGAGCCATGCGAAGAAGTATTCTTCATGATCCAGCCTTGTCGCCCAATCCAATCTCGTGTTTTAAATTTTTTTTATTCGTAATACTAATGTTGAAATTTTCACTTAAGTCGAAAGTATGTTGTTTGAAAGTTTTGTTGCTCCTCTACAAAATTTTGATAACAATTTAATTTCGATTTATTTAATTTTGTTTTATGAAAATATTTTTAAAAATTTTTTTTTTTTTTTTTTTTTTTTTTTTTTTTTTTTTTTTTTTTTTTTTTTTTTTTTTTTTTTTTTTTTTTTTTTTTTTTTTTTTTTTTTTTTTTTTTTTTTTTTTTTTTTTTTTTTTTTTTTTCTTTTTTTCTCTTCTCTACTCTTCTCTTTCTTCCATCTGATTCTTCTATCTTTTCTTTTCCCTTCTGGTTTAAGCAC
>SEYY01019945.1:107500-110000 GCA_009176605.1 Armadillidium nasatum
TATATATATATATATATATATATATATATATATATATATATATATATATATATATATATGAAATATCGGATGTAAAATTTTTTATATAAAAAAAAAAAACATTATCAGGCCACAACTATTTCTCTTTATAAAAGACAAAAAAACTTTGAATATTTCAGTAAAGTATTATTAGTAAATTCACCCAAACTTTTAACATTAAGAGTATTAAAATAAATATATTTTTAATAATAAAAAAAAAGGATTCCAAATATTTTTTTTTCTTCAATTTACATTTGTATTGTACAGAAAAAGTTGCATTATTCATGTCTATTGCATGGCTCTTCTTCATTCGATTTTTATGCAAGGATGGATTCTCCTTCTCTGCTCTCAATGTATGTCTATGTTGCTCGAATCGTATTTCAAAATTAACTCTTCAATATATTTTAATGGGCAACTCTTGCAAGGAATTGTATAAATATCATCTTTATGCTCTTTTATTTCAGAATGTTTTGGGGAAGATATATATATATATATATATATATATATATATATATATATATATATATATATATATATATATATATATATATATATATATATATATATATATATATATATATATATATATATATATATATATATATATATATATATATATATATATATATATATATATATATATATATATATATATATATATATATATATATATATATATATATATATATATATATCAGATTTTAGAATACCATGCTCATGATAGTTTTCAAGAGCTAAAATAGAATTTCGTAGAAGGCTTTGCTTTGTTTTAAGAAAAAAAAACTATATTTAAATCTGTCGAACTTTAAATGAGACCCAAAGTTCTAAAATCAACCTTATTTACATATAAATTGAAAAAAAGATTGTGTTACTTATGAGCAAAGTTAGAAACCCCTAAAGACTAACAGAGTAAACCAATTAAGAAATATATTGTGGATTCAACTATCATATATATATATATATATATATATATATATATATATATATATATATATATATATATATATATATATATATATATATATATATATATATATATATATATATATATATATATATATATATATATAGCCAGACTTCGGTTTAAACCAGGTACAAATTTAAAAAACTACTGAATTTACGTAAAAAAGGATTACATTTTTGGAATCGTTGTCGAATTTCAGGTAGGAAAAATTGGGAAATAAAAAATAAATTCTTATAATAATAAAGTTTATATAAGTAAAGTTTACTTATTTTTAACTCTCGCGAGAATCGTACGTCTGGCAATGTCCGTTTTTTTCAATTTTTTCGAAATTGGAAAATATGGGAAATACCCCAAATCGTCGACAGAGCCCCCCGTAGACAAATGCTCGGTATAACACCAAATTTAAGTTTGTTACGTCATCAATTGTCGTACAAAACCATTTTTTTTATTTTTTTATTTATTTTCAAACATTTTATACATTTTCCTACCTGAAATTCGACAAGGATTCTAAAAATATAATCCTTTTTACGTACGTTCAGTAGTTTTTAAAATATGTACCTGGTTTAAACCGAAGTCTGACCATATATATATATATATATATATATATATATATATATATATATATATATATATATATATATATATATATATATATATATATATATATATATATATATATATATATATATATATATATATATATATATATATATATATATATATAATCTTGAAAATATTTTCTTCTTTCGTGTTCATCACATTAATTTTGTTCTCTCCCATTTAACCCATCCCAAATCCTCATCCGAAGAATTAAGACTAATTTTAAAATTCTTAAAAATTCTTCTTTCTTTCGTTCACTCTCTTGGAGAAAGAGAGAAAAAACGTCAAATTAACTTTTCAGCCTTTGAAGAGAAGAAAATCTTTGATAAAAAGATTTCTAGTGTCAGATGAAGGTAATAAGGATGAAAATAAGTCGTTTCTTTTTTTTCTTTTTTTTATTCGTTCGTATTTTTCTCTTTTTGTTGTATCGCAATTTAGCAAATTTTTTTTTTATTATTGTAATTTAATATAATCTCGACGGTCTCTGCTGCAGAAACTTTATCATATTAGACCTTATTCAAAGTTGAAATTTTCAATTTGCCTTAATTGTTCACCAGAGAGATAATACATTAAATTACCTTCTCAAAAGCACAAACGTACACATTCACACACACATATATAAGGGTGTTCGGAAAGTAAATGCGTGTTTTCACCACCATAAAATAGGGATTCAAGGAGCAACGTCAGGACTAAGGTCGAGTTTGTCTATATATAGTATACCATATCTTCTATTCGGCTGTGTGTCATTCACAGTTATTTCGGAAATTAATCCCATGGAGGATAAAAACTTTAATGGAACAAAATATTCGTTACTGCTTACCGTATGAGTTTCGAAGGCAAAGTATCGGTACAGAAGCAATCTACAACATTTGAGAAGTGTATGCAGATGTGGCGAGAGCTTGTACATGTCAGCTGTGG
>SEYY01019945.1:145000-152500 GCA_009176605.1 Armadillidium nasatum
CGTAAAATTATTGAAAGCTTTCACCATTGTTCTTCGACTTCTTATTCCTTATTAAGCTTAGGTTCTCTAGGAACAGATCAACTGCTGATATATATATATATATATATATATATATATATATATATATATATATATATATATATATATATATATATATATATATATATATATATATATATATATATATATATATATATACCACTGGAAAAAAACGTCAATAGGAAGATACTGAAACACACAAAACGGGTAGTAACATTGTTAATATACAGCACATGGTTATACATAAAGGGGATAATGTGGTGCCCCACCCTGGGAACCCCCGGAACCCTGGGACACCGTGGCATATAAGTAGGGTGAGGTGCAAACCTGCAAGGTGTATGTGCATGCCACCTGTCCCTGGCCGTCAGTACCTTGCACCTAGAACAGATAAACATCGTTCATGCATTCTGGAGATGAGGTCCTGGGTGATTTCCTGTGGGAGTTCCTCCCATAGGAGTACAACCGTTTGTTGCGGATCGTAAAGGCTATGAGACTGGTTCAGTAACCATCGCAGCCGCCTTTTCAGTGTCCCACAGATACTCGATATGGTTTAGGTTGGGACATTACGCTGGCCAGTTCAATGTACGAATCCCTACCGTGTTGAGGTAATCACCAACACATCTGGCTACGTGCGGTCTGGCGTTATTCTGCATAAGGACGAAGGCTTCATCGATGTAGGGGCCAAATGGTACGACGTACGGTTCGACTATGTCCGTTATGTATCGTTGCCCGAATAGATACCCTGCATCGAAAACGTGTAACTCCGTGCGGGCATGGAAAGATATAGCACTCCAAACTATAACGTACCCACCACAGAAGGGGAGTATCTTTTGCATTGTGCATGCCGCATGACGACTCCGGTAAACCCTGGAACAGCGTAAATAGAATACTCGCTCAATCCTGAAGCCGCCAAAACAGGTGTTGTGCGAAAGCCATACATGCTCTTCGGTGATCCCTGGTGAGCGGGGGCTCTCTTCCGGCTTCCGTGGATGGTATCCATGTTCTGCGAGACGACGTCCAATGGTATTCGTGTTAACATAGGTCTGATGGACAGCCTACAACTCGGCACGATGGTCACGTGGTGTTGCATGTCGATCGCAACGTATATATCTGTCTCCTACGGCCGTTTTTGCCCTTGGCCTACCTTGACCAGGCCACTTAATGTGAGCATATGTCAACTCGTACCTCTGTAGGACCCTTCCGATGGTTGTATGGGAGACCCCGAACCGTTGACCCAGCTGGCGTTGGCCGTACCCTTCAGCTGCAGTGTTGTGATTAAAACACAGTCGTCGCATGTCAAACTCCGTCGTAACCTCTCCATATTACTTGCACAAACTTTAAAGGTTGAATACTCTCGATACCCGTTATTGCCGTGACTTTACCTTTTCTACCGCGCCACTCGCCGAGTTTGGCTAGTTTGCCCTTTTATCGTATTTCGTCATTTATATATATATATATATATATATATATATATATATATATATATATATATATATATATATATATATATATATATATATATATATATATATATATATATATATATATATATATTCATACAAAGGTTATCAGATACACATCATTTTTAAGAAAAAGTTGCAAGAAAATTAATTCAAAATATTTGTCTTCTGTATTTGAATATAAACATGCGAATAGAAGCGTTTCTCATCTTTTAGAGGCTGTTTATGTAATGTTAATTTAAATAGAAATAATAACAGTGATCTTATGGTCTTTAGAACCTCAAAGTGAAAACAAGTGTTTTTGTATGTTTAGCATACTCGTAACTTAAATTGTTTGTGAATTTTAAGTGTGTTCGTGAAGGATTGTTTCTTTGTCAAATATTTTATTGAGAGAGAGAGAGAGAGAAAAATAGAGAGAGAGAGAGAGAGAGAGAGAGAGAGAGAGAGAGAGAGAGAGAGAGAGAGAGAGAGAGAGAGAGAGAGAGAGAGAGAGAGAGAGAGAGAGAGAGAGAGAGAGAGAGAGAGAGAGAGAGAGAGAGAGAGAGAGAGAGAGAGAGAGAGAGAGAGAGAGAGAGAGAGAGAGAGAGAGAGAGAGAGAGAGAGAGAGAGAGAGAGAGAGAGAGAGAGAGAGAGAGAGAGAGAGAGAGAGAGAGAGAGAGAGAGAGAGAGAGAGAGAGAGAGAGAGAGAGAGAGAGAGAGAGAGAGAGAGAGAGAGAGAGAGAGAGAGAGAGAGAGAGAGAGAGAGAGAGAGAGAGAGAGAGAGATTTGAACAATTGGAAATGCGTTTCTCGAAATTTTATATAATATACAAGTATTTTGAATTTATTAAAAGTAGCATAATATATAGATTTATTTATTTATTTTGCTTTCAGCTATATACCATAGTTCAAGAATCATAGAAAACATATAGGATAATATTAACCTTTAAAAATCTTATTTTTCATATACGAGATTGAAGTATTCCACTAGACATCAATATTTTTTCTTTAATTAAAGAAAGTTTTACTTTTCGCAAACATAATCAGCCTTATAGAAATTTTGAAAATTAAACATTTACTTATCGATATGTGAACCATTATTATTCCTTAAAAAAAGAGATGTCATATTCGAATTTTAAACAACAATTAAATATATAAAAATATTTTGAAATGCTGATATTTGAACCAAGGTTTTATTACGAGACGAGATTGAAAGGAAGAAAAACACAAACAAGTATTTCACCTACTGAGATTTATAAACCTCTTTTCAATTCAAATTATCTTATACAATCGGTGACTAACACATTCTAATTAGAAGTATAATTGTAACAGATCTCTATTAAAGTATCAAACGACTTTCATGAATCATGTGATTCATTACATAATCACAATCCTTAATTTTAAACATATTGAAAAGACTTTAGAATCTAGAAGCAGATATACTTGGGGAAATACAAATATTCTTTGGGAATGTGGTTATAATATTTTCAGAACACGCTTATCCCAGTTAATTATTTAAACATTGAGGATTTTAACAAAAACCTTAACAATATTTGGTTATATATATATATATATATATATATATATATATATATATATATATATATATATATATATATATATATATATATATATATATATATATATATATATATATATATATAATATATATATATATATATATATATATATATATATATATATAGGGTGATTCACATCAAAATTTTCAAACTTTTACGGATGGAAAATGACATCACTATGAAATTCCACCAAATACATAAATGGCCGTAAACAGCTCATTTACGTGATATCGAAGAGACAATTTGCAAATGGAACAAACACCATACATCATAATTTATTACGTAGCAAGTAACATGGGGTGGATGTCATTACAACAGGTGTTCAAAATGTAAACCCCCCCTGCCTGGACACATAACACTCACCGGAGGACCATGCTCTCCAGCAATTGCCGGAGGTCTATAGTGTTCTTAATACATGTTGTACGTTCCTCGATCCTATACAGTAAATATTGCTTGTCGATAATTCCTTTCCCATACACCAGCTGCTTTAGATGATCCAATAAATAAAGGTCAAAAGGACTTGACATGACGCTGTGTGTGCTACCGGCTTGGTACAATACCACGTGTGTTTGGAAATGTTTGTTACGTCAGACATACGTCATCCCAGTGTTATCATTATCGCTCGGCAACAATTGACAATCAGTGTACGAGATATACCCATAATGACGTAACTTGCCATTTTTGTAATACTGTATTCATCGCATATGGGAGTCTGCAACGTCTGAAACTTTATTGTCATTCTCCTTATTTTCCACTCGATATCACGTAAATGAGTGGTTTACGGCACAATATGAATTCGGTGGAAATTCATTGTGATGATGTCACCTTCTATCTGTAGAAGTTTGTAAACATCGATCATCCTGTATATATATATATATATATAATATATATATATATATATATATATATAATATATATATATATATATATATATATATATATATATATATATATATATATATATATATATATATATATATATATATATTAATAATATAATATATAATATATAATATAATATTATATATATATATATATATATATATATATAATATATATATATATATATATATATATTATATATATAATATAATATATATATATATATATATATATAATATATATATATATATATATATATATATATATATATATATATATATATATATATATATATATATATATATATATATATATATATATATATATATATATATATATATATATATATTCACCATACCCCAGGTAGGACTTTCGTCCTGTCAGTAGGATTTTCCGAGGAAGATCCTTGGGTTTCTTGGACCCACGGCGGATACCGCTGGCTTGGCCAGGCCTCTCTCTCTCTCTCTCTCTCTCTATATCTATATATATATATATATATATATATATATATATATATATATTATATATAATATATATATATATATATATATATATATATATATATATATATATATATATATATATAATATATATAAATATAATAATAAAAAAAAAAAAAAAAAAAAAAATATATATATATATATATATATATATATATATATATATATATATATATATATATATATATATATATATATATATATATATATATATATATATATATATATATATATATATATATAAGTGTGCGTGCCGAATCCAGATTTGTTTAATAGGAACCTGTATTAAACCTGTTGATACTAAGCGAAAAATTATTATACCTGTTGATGTCGGAAACAAAATAGGAGAAAAAGAATGGCTAAATTTCACATAAGTTTTTTTTGCAATCACATTTTCAGGCTTATTTGTAAACTCCATTGCATGATAAAAGACTACAAAAAAGATAGTGAGTGAAAAAGATGAACAAAATCTCAGAGAAAATAAATACTTTTTATTTGTTAACTGATTTTAACAGCATATCATTTTTGTATTGCAAAACGTCGTATGTCACATAAATGTAATTATTGTTCCTGAGGCTTTGGTTTCAACTAACTTATTTTTAATTTGAGACTTTAAGCCTCTTTTAATAAGCTATAGTAAAAGTTATGAATCAAAACACAATAAATTCAATTTTATTTTATCACATATATAATCTTAATCAATATCAACAACTTAATGTATGTTATCGAAAAACAAGAGTTCAAAACCTATTGAACAGTGAAACCATCCTATTTCATGATATCAAGAGATCATTCTCAAGCTTATATATATATAAATATATATATATATATATATATATATATATATATATATATATATATATATATATATATATATATATATATATATATATATATATATATATATATATAATAAGAGCGATTAAGACACTGGACTCGATTCTCTCGATAAGGGAAGCCGATTCGATCTCCAAGAATATATATATATATATATATATATATATATATATATATATATATATATATATATATATATATATATATATATATATATATATATATATATATATATATATATATATATATATATATATATATATATCCCACAAGTTTTAATTAAAGTCATAAATCTACGGTAAAATATACCCATTGTTTACTACATAAATTATTGCAATAATATAACATAACCTATATAGAGGTCCTATAAGAAAACAACGGTTTTCTGAGGTAAAAGTTTTTCTATTGTAATATTATGGTACAATATTGGGCTGTCTGCCCATTTTTTTTAAAAGAAATTGCCAGTGATTCATCACATGTAGGTGATGTGGAAGCACTAGGTGATGTATATGTTATCGCTGAGTAAATGATGATAAATCGTTCTGTTTATTTTGTCGAATGTGTAGGATTCGACTTTTAGAGAGACATTTTATAGAGTTGTTTCTCTCCTCGATAAAGGACTAAAATCTATGAGTATTAACTTCCAATAAAATCAACAGAAAAAAAAGTTATCAGATAAGACATCACTTCATCTGATAAACTCCCCAAACGTCAGTGTGTATATGCCTTCTTGTTGAAAATTTTAAACAACACAGTGAATCAAGATCGTAAATTAAAACTTAAAGCAATAAAACTGAACTCTGATTTATGAGATACTCTGCAATATAAATATTTAGTACAAAGGAGAATAAATGGAATGTTTATTCATAAATGAAAATCAAATTAGAGATTGTATCTTCGTACAATAGTACCAATTACCCAATATTCTCGTAATCTAAGATCTCAAAGAAGTAAGTTTGTTTACAAAAATTCTCAAGATAATAGCCTCCATTAATAATAGGATTCCTTCCCTCTCCCTCTCTCTCTTTACATTTATATATATATATATATATAATATATATATATATATAATATATATATATATATATATATATATATATATATATATATATATATATATATATATATATTGTTAACTTGGGTCAAAGTTCAATTAGGTGCTTTATCATTTATTATCATCAAAGTTTTGAAGTCAGGAAACGAATCGTTCGCAATTTAAATTAAATTCTGTTACAGTTAGTTTTAAATTAAAATCCACAAATTAAATACACCGACCCTATTTAGGTATCCCTCTTTTACTTATACGTATATATATATATATATATATATATATATATATATATATATATATATATATATATATATATATATATATATATATATATATATATATATATATATATATATATATGAACATACTTTCCGATTTTAATAGCTACTTCCGATTTTTTCCGGGGGCTGTTAATTAACAGCCCCCAAACATTTCTTCTGTCTCGGGAAATGATGAAAATCAGTCCAGTTTTAGCTCCTTACAGATATTAAACATTTTTATTTTTATTTTATATTTTCTTCGCTTAAATATATTTTCACATTCTAATTATAATTTTTTTTAACGAATTTTTCTTGTTTCATAATTAAATTTATTAATTTTTTTTATTAATATTAGCTTACATAAAGAATCATGAACAACTCATAAAGGAAACAGATTGTTTTATGTTTCCTTAGTGATGATTTTTTTTATCAATTATTAATATTTTTTATAATAATAATAATAATGTTAATAATAATGGCAATAATAAATAATAATAAAAATAATGATAATAAAAAAATAATAATAATAAAATATAAAAATAATAATAGTGATAAAAAAATAATAAAATACTACGTAATAATAAATAATAATAAAAATAATGATAATAAAAAAATAATATAAAAATAATAATACAAATAATAATAGTAATAAAAATAATAATAAAAAAATAATAAAAATACTAAGTAATATATTAACAATAATAATGATAATAAAAACAATAAAATTAATGGCAATAATAATAATAATAAAATTGTTATCAATTGTATTAACACTATAATTCCAATTTTGCAGTTTATTTTTTTTTAACTGAAAAATTATAAAATATGAATTGCTTTGAAACATCACTATTTTTACTATATATATATATATATATATATATATATATATATATATATATATATATATATATAT
>SEYY01019945.1:160000-162500 GCA_009176605.1 Armadillidium nasatum
TACTTTTTTAGAAGAGACAATTTTCACTCGAAAACTCAACAAAGGAAAAAATTGAATAAACTTTCTTATCACGTATTTTAAGCATTATTTACAAAGTTTAATTATATAAATATATATATATATATATATATATATATATATATATATATATATATATATATATATATATATATATATATATATATATATATATATATATATATATATATATATATATATATATTTTATTGTCTCCTAGTTTTTATCAGTTAATATTATATCTAATAGAGTAGTAGAGATTAGTCTAAAATTAAAACATTTAAGTTCTTATATTTGGTAAGCATTGTAGCTGTTTTGATACGCGCAACAGAGATATAGAGTTCTATTGATGACGGAGACAAAAATAATATCCTATAATATATTTTAATCCTAGGTCGGAAAGATACCTTAAGGACTGAGATAATAATAATAATAATAATATAAATGACTTCAATTTTATTTAATCATTGCCTTTTGAAGAGCATCTCAGATAAACCGAAAATAACTGATGGTAGAAGGAGTGATCTTGAAACATAAGAACTCTAGTCTTTCTCGTATTTCTGTCAACATGGGAATCAGCTTTCCTCTGTACCATTTACACGATTTTAGTTATCGAGTTCAAACTCTTAACAATATCAATTAAAGAAGTAGAATTTATATCGCAGAACTGATTTATATATCGATTTATTTAACCGATTCATACCGATTTATCATTCGTATTTCTAAGAATCCTAGTTAGAATAAAAAGTTATTCTTAATTAATATTCTTAAATATAGGAATGAAAAAAAAATAAATTTACTTTATAAAACCTTTATTTATGTAAATTGTTCATAATACAGTTTCACATATTAGTTTCAGTTTATAATTTAAATCTTAATTTAAATTATTAAAGTTTTATAGTAGTTCAATATGGTAAATTCATTTAAGTAGATTTATATTGTCAGTTAGTTTCTGAAGGCACAATTTAAATTTTAATATTTAAATTCTTAAGTTAAATTCTAAAATATAAAGCTTACAAATCTTACAATAGAGTAAACCAAATTTAAGGCTTATTTTAAAGTACTAAAGTTAATATTTAAAGTTAATAAAATCTAAAAGGATTAAAGTCTAAATGTAATAAAGACTAAAGATAATAAAATCTAAAGGCATTAATGTCTAACGACATTAAAGTCTAAAGCCATTAAAGTCTAAAGGAATTAAAGGAACTTGCTAAAAAGAAAAAAAATGTAGAAACAATTAATACGTTTAGAAATAACAATTTGGGATATATATATATATATATATATATATATATATATATATATATATATATATATATATATATATATATATATATATATATATATATATATATTTTATTTATTTTTTTTTTTTACAGATTACCACCATTCACGGGCAGAGCCCTTTTCAAGGAGGGGCACATAAAAAAGAAAGGAGGAAGAGAAACCACCCAGCCCAGAACCTAACGCACTTCTCTCAGGTGGGAACAGACGGAAGACTTGAAGAGAGGAAGATTAAATGCAGGTGGAAAAATAGATGAAGGAGTTCCACAGAACAGAGGTGGCTGGAAAGAAGAAAACACCACAACGAGCAAGCCTGGGTTTCCGCATCCACTCAAAATTCGTGCGAAAGCAGGGACCCTTTGTACAACGAGGGCGACGCAATGGTGGAGGCCAATTCCCTCTAGCACCTGTCATTGTAGTACCTATAGAAAAGTGCGAAAACGTCAAGTCGCAGAGATAGAGGGTCAAGAGAGTTTAAAAGTAGAGGACAGTTTATTAATCTTTTAGCCTTATACTCAACCCTATTCCAGAACAGAAGAGGAACCGGAGCCCCCCCAAAATGTGAGAACAGCACTTCATACAAGGGCAAATAAGACCCGTATATAATTGGAGTAACTGCTCAGAAGAGAAAAATTTTCGCAACCTTAAAAGTATTCCGAGCTTCTTAGAAGCCGCCTTATATATAATACCGAATTTTTGCGATAGATTTTATGTAAAATTTAAGTCTGCTGAACGAGGATTCGAAACCGAGACTTCTAAGATGGTAAGTCAAAGCGCTACCAACTGATCCAGGACAGTTCAAAAGGAGATCACAATGAGATGGCTCATGAAATACGACTCACGCAGCCAAGCTCAAAGACCTCCCCCTCCTCCCCCGACTGCACTCGTTCAGCTGACTTGAATTATATATATATATATATATATATATATATATATATATATATATATATATATATATATATATATATATATATATATATATATATATATATATATATTATTAGACATAATTATATATATATATATATATATATATATATATATATATATATATATATATATATATATATATATATATATATATATATATATATATATATATATATATATATATATATATATATATATATATATATATATATATATATATATTTCATTAGACAAATTTAAAAGACTACTGTAAACTAAGACTTCAGGA
>SEYY01019945.1:165000-167500 GCA_009176605.1 Armadillidium nasatum
ATATATTATATATATATATATATATATATATATATATATATATATATATACAAAGCCTGTCACTTTAGTTATTTAATTTGAATAGAAGACAAAAATTACACAGTAAAATATGATTATGAAATAAAAACGACAAAAATGATTTATGTAGAAAAAGTTTACAAATAAAAACTTCAAAAAATAAATAAAATTTTTAAAAAAATGTTATCCACAATTTCATCATTTTCTTTACAGGTAATCTTTTAAAAGAAAATGAAAACTTTTAATTTGTGGGAAACATAAAATATATATATATATATATATATATATATATATATATATATATATATATATATATATATATATATATATATATATATATATATATATATATATATATATATATATATATATATATATATATATATATATATACACTACGGAAATTCATGTATTTTTACATTGCATTCCTATATCATAGAAAATATTTTCTTGAAAATACTAAAAAGTTGTTTTTTTTTCCTAGGAAATGCATAAACTTTCTAGAAATTACCAAAAGTCTTTTCCTCTAGAAAATGCTTAACCTTTCTAGAAAATACTATAAGCTTTTTCAACTAGAAAATGCTTAAACCTTTTAGAAAATACTAAAAAGATTTTCCCCTAGAAAATGCTTAATCTTTCTAGTTACTTTTTCAGGAATGTTAGATAAAAAAATATCAAGTCAACTTTGACCCTTTCTCTTCCTCGTCATCGCATGTACTACTGTCTTACTGCTAATAATGCTGAACTCTTCCCTCCAACTTTTTCCTATAATTCCACTTCAGATAAAACGGAGCTTGTACCCATCCTTATCTCTCCGATCTTGTTTATGCCTGTCATTATAATCTAAGATGCTATTTATGCTCTTTCACAACTTTAAAAAGTCGTGTGATCCAGACAATAACCATCCTTTGGTTCTCAAACCTTGGGCTTCCGAGCATGACCTTGAAATGGTATTTCATTCTCAGGTCACAAGCATAGTTTCTGAAAGGAGCGCTCGAGTGACAATCTTCATTTACATCTTTCTGACATTTAGTCCTTGACTCATCAGTGTTCGATGGAAGGTAGTGAATCTTTTGATGCTGCGCAAGACTTATAGAAAGTTATCAATACAGTTTAGCATAAAGTTTTGATTTTTGAACGTTACCCTTCCGATGTCTATTCTTCTCTCGGTTACCCTTATCGGTCGTTTTATTGAAGCTATTTAAGACTGCCATAGTTCATATTTAAATATGTTAATAGTATCGTTCCTAAGGGTTCTGCTTTCCCAACTCTTTTCTTTTTCTGAAATTTTTCGCTTAATCACTCTTATGCTGACTAATCTACATTTCATTATCCTTTTCAATTTGTTACAAGGAGGGTAATTTGAATTAATTTATCTTTAATCATTCTCGTATTCTTAATAAGGATAGAAAAACGAAGTTACTTTTTAATGAATAAAAAAATCCAGTTTCATTGAACTTGAACAATAATATAATTTTAGAAGACACACTTCAAACCTTCGACAGTTCTTAACCTTCTTCGTATCATCTTTTCTCGTGATTTTTCTTAGAAGTATCGTGTTGATTCTCTCACTACACTACACCTTCTAAGTTATTATGAGTTCTGGGGCCATTAGAGTATTTTTTTTCACAAAAATTCACTTCTTTACTTTGTAAGGGGTGCAACGCATTTATAAGGTGTTTCTATATACTCATTTAATCTGATGGAAAATGTGAAGTTTATTTCTTTTACTCTTATCAACCCTTCCGGGACCTATCCAATTACTCCGGAACCAGAATAATATATATATATATATATATATATATATATATATATATATATATATATATATATATATATATATATATATATATATATTATATATATATATATATATATATATATATATATATATATTATATATATATATATAATTATATATATATATATATATATATATAATATATATATATATATATATATATATATATATATATATATATATATATATATATATATATATATATATATATATATATATATATATATATATATATATTAATATATATAAATTTATATAAAATATATATATAAATATATTAAATATTAATTTATTTATATTAATTTAATATATTATATATATATATATATAATATATATATATATATATATATATATATATATATATATATATATAATATATATATATATATATATATATATATAATAAAATATATTAAAAAAAACATGTACTTGTTAACTCAAAAGCGGTAAAAAAGTGGGGAGGGAATGCGTTAACTGAATAAATAAATAAATAAATAAATAAATAAGTAAATAAATAAATAAACAAATGCTTAAATAAAATCGAAATAAACAATTAAATTCAATCTTCAAAAACCTATTCCATATCATAAATAGTCTGAGACTTTAATAGCTACTAACATATATTCATAAAAAATATATAAATAAAAACATCAAAGATGATAAATTTTATTATTATTAT
>SEYY01019945.1:182500-185000 GCA_009176605.1 Armadillidium nasatum
TTTGAATGTCTTAAATTGATAGATTGTGGTGTTTGGCGTAGGCGGGAGCTTTCAATTACCTTTGCCACGGCCTCTGTGCTAATCTAAAATCCATGGAATATCACCTCTCTAACTCGCGTCCTAACCTTTTGCTTCTGTCTGAGACCCAGACGGACATGGATTCTTTCACTAACAAACATAATGTCACTAACTACAACTTTTTCACAATTTCCGACTAAATGGTGGAGTCTATGCTTATATTAACATTATCACCCAGGCTGTAACACGTCTTGTAAATCTTGAATATACTAATTTCGATATTTTATGGCTTAAAAATCTGTCTTCCTACTACTATAATTATCTTGTGTTTATGCCCTTGTGAAATAGATTTTCCAGTTCTTTTCCAATATCTTACTACTTCTCACGAGACTTACTTCCTTCTCATCCAAATGTTTAAGACCTCTATTAAGGGAATTTCAACAAACACCACGCTGAGTGGTTGGGCTCCCCTCATACTGATACAGGTAAGAAGGAAGCCTAATCATTCAGAATTTTCAACGATCTGGAGCAGTTGATTACGGAACCCTCACACATCGTCTTAACCAGTTCTTGAACACACTTGATTTATGCTTGGACCACTACTCCTTCTAGATATAAATACACCGTTTTCCCTCCTCTCGGTAACTCTGACCATAATCTTAGTTATAATTCTTTCTCTCCAACAGCTCTACCATGCCCTAAAAGTACTTTCTGACACTACAGTCGAGCAAATTGAGGGGGTAATGCGTCGCTTCATGCTAACTTCTTTGGAATGAATAATGCTTTGACTCGGGGGACGCTTCTGTTTCTGCTGAAAAGGGTGGGGCCGTAATCGTCGATGGGATGAGCATGTTCATTCCATCTTCGACTAAATCTTTTTCTCTTCAAAATCCATGGTTCGATGGCAATAGTTCTCTTGTACTTCGGCAGTGACATAATGCTTATCGTGAATGGAAAAACTCTCCTTCTCTTCTAACTTTTGCTAACTTTTAATCAGCTCGGAATCGTTCATAAAAGGAAGTGCGCTGACCTCCATGATTCTCCTGATAAAAATTTCTGTCTTCATGCCAAAAAATATCTCTAATAACTTCTGTTAATCTCCCTTTCATCCTCTTATTCGCTCTTAAACTAATACTCCCTCTGAAAAGGATAATCTCTTCGGCTTCCTTTTTTCATCTAATTTCACCCTGTACGATTCTGGCATCCCATCCTCCTACTCCTTCTCCTCTCATGTGTCTCATGTCTGTGATTACTCATGATCGAGAGAATTGGATCCTGAAATCTATGAATGTCAGGAAGGCCAGTGGCCCTTATGGCATTTCCCCTAGTGTTTTTAGGGAGTGTAATTCCGCGTTGGCGCCTGTCCTCGTTCAGCTCTACTCTCTATGCCTTAATATTAATACTTTTAATCAGTGCCTTAAGCACCCACATGTTAAGCTGATCTCGAAAAAATGGTAGCCGCTCTGACCCATTCAACTATCAACCTTGTGATCTATCTAAAAATTTTTAAACTCTCCTCAACTCTCACTTCATGGATCATTTGGAGTCTCATTTTCTTCTCTAAGATCACCAGTATGGCTTTCGACGCTCGAGGTCAACTGGTGGCATACTTTCCTATCTCAATGATTTATAGTCTTCTGCCCTTAGGGATTTCAGGGACTCTTGTATGGTGGCGTTTGACATATCCAAGGCTTTTGACAGGGTATAGCATGCGTCGCTGCTCTCCAAGTTTCCATCCTTTGGGTTTCCTCCTTCTCTTTGCTTACTCTTGTCTAGTTTTCTCTCAGATCGTTCCATTTCGGCTCTTGTAAATGGAGCGACCTCTTCTTCCTTTCCTGTCAATTGTGGTGTTCCTCAGATTTCTGTTTCTTTAGCTTTATTCTTACTTTTCAGTAAAGATCTCAACCGTACTTCTAACTCTGTTCACTCTTATGCTGATGACTCAAATCTCCATTCTTCTACCCATTTCAAATCTGCTCCCACTTTTGCCCTAGACTTGCTTATCGTCTTTACAACTTTCCGATTCTATTGTTGCGATCTGGATGGGACTTCCCGATAGGGTCTTACCAACCTTGTGAAATTCAACTATTTAAAAACTCAATTTCTTCTCACATCTTCCTCTCAAAAACACCTCCCAGCTTTCCTATCTTCTTCGATCGATCTCCCGCCTCACGTCTAAATAATTTAACATTCTTTGTCTAAACATAATTAATAAATTGTCTTGGAAACCATATATCACAATAGTTGCTAAGGCAGTTTCTAAGAAGCTGGGAGTACTATTCAGGTTGCAAAATTTTTTTCCTATTAAGCAGTTACTCCAATTATATAAAGGTCTTACTTATTCGCCCTTGTATGGAGTACTATTCAAACATTTGGGGGAGGCTCCGGTTCCTCCACTGTCCTTGATAGGGTTGAGTCCTAGGTTAAAAGATTAATAAACTGTCCCTTACTTTTAAACTCTCTTGACCCTCTATCTCTGCGA
>SEYY01019946.1:0-35000 GCA_009176605.1 Armadillidium nasatum
GTATAAAAAGAGTTTATTATAATGACTATTTGTAGACGAACATTAAAACTATTCAATGTTATAAATAAAACAGCCAAGGTGACTTGCCAACACGAGTAAGAAGTAAAGATATTTACCTTTACCCTTACATCAGATACATTTTTAATATATATATATATAAAAATATATATATATATATATATATATATATATATATATATATATATATATATATATATATATATATATATATATATATATATATATATATATATATATATATATATATATATATATATATATATATATATATATATTATATATATATAGAGAACTATCGAACTCGCTCTCTGATTTAATCAATAATCATAAAACCCCTATTTTAAAAAATAAATAAAAATAATAAAAGATTAAAAGTAAGGGAATATAGACAAAGTGTCCAAAACTTAAAATATACTGTGAGATTAAAAGTTAAAACATAATATATTTCAAGACCCTTCAAGTCTTGTTCTTTAATCATATCTGAGGAGAAGACTAGATGGGTCTTGAAATATAATATGTTTTTACTTTTAATCTCACAGTATTTTTTAAGTTTTGGACACTATTGTCTATATTCCCTTACTTTTTATCTTTTATTATTTTCATTTATTTTTTAAAAGTGGTTTTATGATATATATATATATATATATATATATATATATATATATATATATATATATATATATATATATATATATATATATATATATATATATATATATATATATATATATATAATAGTTTATTTGAACGGTTCTATTTGTCATAAGATAACCTTTATTTTTTTTGTATTTTTTTTTACATAAAAGTTGTAATTTTAAAACATCCCTAACCGTTCTTGTGTAAATACTTATGAAAACAAAATTATGTATATGAATCTTCAATAAACACTTAAGGTAATAAAGTCGTCCACTCTTACTAGGACTTAAATGATTCAGTTCAAGGCATGACTGGCTTAAAAAAAAAAATCGCTACTGTTGGTAATTCTACAAGGTCTCTGCAAAACACAATCACTAGTTCACTCCTGTCTTCACCGTTAACTCCTATCGCTTTGATAAGACCACGCTTTGTATCACGATCACAGCAAGAAAACAAAAGTTATCGGCAGTTGGTACCTTAAGTCTACGCTGACCTTCCGAGACTGCTTAAAGTCAAAATATGCTCAATTGTAGAGAAATTAAAATATAATAATTTACTTCAATAAACGTACAACACTAGTAATTTTTCTTCAAAATAATGAGAATGTTATATTTAAGAAAACAATTTATATAGTGGCATTGTAGGTCATGGAAGAACCTCCTCCAGCCGATTTACAATAATATATATATATATATATATATATATATATATATATATATATATATATATATATATATATATATATATATATATATATATATATATATATATATATATATATATATATATATATATATATATATATAAAAACTGCGGTTTATAGATTTTCCGTAATTTATTAAAATTTTATATTTTACGGCAAGATGTATTTTTGCAATGTCAATACGCAAAATAATCAAAACTTGTCAACAATTATAGCAGCAGTCCTTATTTTTCCAAGTAAAAAAGTATTTTCCTAATTTGAAACGACGTTCGAGGTAGCTTAAACTAAAGTCAAATAAATATGACTCGAGTGGAAGTAAGAGTTCACCATCAAAATCAAAATATTTTGTTCTATTTTTGTAGACAATGAACTTCTCCCACGCTCCACTTCCCACGTAAGGCACATTTTCAACTCTGCATTTATGTATGTATGTATGTATGGAAGTATGGTATCTTTCTATTTAAAATTGTAAAGCACCGTCAATTTTTCATCTTTACTAAACATTATTTTTTCTTCACTACTCAAGAGATTTCAAGAACCTTGCATATTTTAGTTGCAAAGCACCTATAAACCACTTCTTTCCATTTATATAATGCACTATTTTTTTATTTTATTTAAGAGGTATTTTGTCGACATTTGAGGCATGGCTCTATACCATAACCTTACTTCCTCTTCCAACGGTACCTTCTCGTTCTCCCTGGCATTCATTTTGAATCTACCAATTAAATTCGTTTTTAATATAACTTTCCCTTATAAGGAAATATTATTCCCGCTTTCTTCGTTCCTTTCATAGAGCGTCATTACATTATTCATCAAATAACCTGATACAAATATAAGAGTTGTGGATATATATATATATATATATATATATATATATATATATATATATATATATATATATATATATATATATATATATATATATATATATATATATATATATATATATATATATATATATATATATATATATATATATCCAGTTCAGTCTTCAACTGCTGAATTTCTAAATTCTGGTTTTCTTCTTTTTTATGTAGTAAACATAATTCATCTGATAGTTTTGAATTATTATCTGAAGATTTATGGAAAAATAAAAAAACAAATAAATAAACACAAAAATAGTTATAAATATTTTTGCATTATTAAAATAAATAAAAATAATACTAATGAAAGAGTAACCATGATAGTTACAAATTTATGAGCATTTAAAGATAAGTAATCTCCCCTAATCTGCTTTCAGTCTAAAGACTACCCTTAGGCACACTCGTTTTCAATGATCTCTCATTACTTCCTTAATAAATACTATTAGCTGAAGGTATATAAAGAAGCTATAAAAAAAAAAGCAAACTACCATCCTACAGTCATTTAGTGCAATCTTTTGACATTCCTAAATATACATTCTTTATCTATCTGCCCCACTTGCATATATATATTTACTAACATTATAGTCTATATTTACTACATATTAAATTTCACAATTTTTTTTTCCTTTCACTTCTGGATTCACTCTTCAAATTATCATCAAAATACTCTGTTTCTTCTCTTGCAATCTATACTTTAATCATTACTTGAAATGTAATTCTTAAAGTTTACCCCATTCATTTAATACTTTTTAAATCACTTTTCTATTCAGAACTCCAATGTCTACAGCCAGCCAATTTTCCTCATATTCTATATATTTCCTTTCGAATACCCTTAATTAAAATACATAATAATAATAGTAATAATAATAATAATAATAATAATAATAATAATAATAATAATAATAATAATAATAATAATAATAATAATAATACACTTTTTTTTTTTTTTTTTTTTTTATTATTATTAGTAATCTTTCATTTTCTTTTTCTTTTTCTGCTACTTCTGAAATGCTATTGCATTTGTTTCTAATTTCTTCTAGAAGAGCTTCTAAGTCCTTGTTTTCTTTAATTAATTTGTTATTGTCATTTAAAATTTCTGATGTTCTTTCTTCTAATTCTTTTATCTTTTCTCCATGAAGAACATCTTTTAATTCAATTTCTTTTACAAATGTTTCCATCTTATTTTTCATATCATTTTTATAACCTTCAAAATCTGAAACTTCCTCTGTCAACCTGGTTAGTTCTTTTTCTTTCTCGGTGAGAGTCTTTTTTAGAACCTCGCATTCCATTAATATTGAATCTTTTTCTTTCTTGTTCTCGTCTAATGCTTGGTGAAGGTTGTTCATTTCCTGCCATAACTCTTTTTCTTGATTTTCTTTTAACAACATAGTTTCTTCAAGGTTTTCGATTTTTCTCTCTAAAAGGTTACTGTCATTATCTCTTTCTTTGAGTTCGATGAAAATAGATTCAATTTTCCTTTCTTTTTCCTCAAGACAAGCTTTCAGGTTTTCATTTTCCTTTTGAGATTCTTCCTCACTAATAGTATTTAAAGCCATCTTCTGCATACAAGCTTCAAGTTCGGCAATTCTAATTTGAAGTAATTCATTCTCAGTGTTAACCTCTTCATATTTCTTTTTTAAACTGGCTTTACTTTCTTCTGTCAATTTTACTTGATGACCAACATTCTCGATTTTACTAGATAGATCAGTAACTCTTTCTTCCGAGGAATTATATTTGGAAATGATGCTTTGCAGTTCTTCCTCCAGTGAAATAATTTTAGTTTCATGAGTTTGTGAACAAATCTCAGCTTTAATTTTTTTTTCATTTTCTAAAGCAGAAGTTTCACTAAGGAGCTGAAAATGAGATGAAAGATTGTAAAAAAAAAAATTTAAATAATTTTTTTTTTAAATATTAGAAATTTTAAATAAAGCAAATTTATAGGAATAAGTCTTATAACTCAAATGTTCTAACTAAAAGCCAAAAACTACACAAATTTCAAAACATTTATTATACTTCAAATAGACTGAAATTATATCTAAATATATTTTATAAAATTGCGTTAAAATAATAATTTACATCTCAAGTAGTGCAATAGATTATATGTTTAAGCTTGACTGATGCCCAGAAAAGGAATGAGGTAGCGTATCTATAAGTATATGTGAATATAGTTATGTATTATAACAAGAGTACATTAACTAAAAAAAATTTTTTTTTTTTCAAAACCATGATCTTCAAAATGTTACACTACTTTTTTTGGTTTATATATTAATAATAAGTGTGAAAGAACAAAAAGCCCTAAAGAATAAGGTGCACAACAAAGCTGTTCATAACTGCAGATGAGTCAGAAGCAAAAAAAAACTGGGAAGATAAATTATGAAGGGAACTGAAATTTTCAATAGCAGGAAAGACAAAGTTTAAACAAATAATAATAATAATTAAAAAAAAAGTATGAGAAAATAATTAATCTAAAGAAAATGTTTACAAAGTTATTTGTTGTCAAAGAGAGAGAAGAATCACTATTTATAAAATGAAAATGGCAGTAAAATAAGAATAAAGCAATTTCGTTTTTAAGCATTCTTACAAAAATAAATGCAATGCAATATTTGCGATGTAAAATATCAAGAATTTTTTTATAACACTGAAAGAGGCCTATTCCAAAAATATGGTAATTAAATTTAAATAAAATCCTCTAAGGTCTATTTTATTTGTTTCTAAAAGTTTTTATGCCTAGAAGGACATATTTAGAAAATAGGTCAATTATTTTTCATACGTCTGATAAAATAACAATATATTAACAAAACTAAACATAATGCAATAAAACAAAGATTTTTAAAATAAAAAAAATTTTTTTTTTGCCACCCATGCACACCATATAGGGGGAAGCAATGAAAGTACCCCCCACTCGACTTCGCATGCAGGGTGATAGGGTGGGCTAGATAATTCCGTTTCACTCTGTTGCCCTATGGTTCGTTCCTTTTCACATTTCATCTTCTCATAGGGTCTCTAATGTACCCTTGGCCCACATTTGAATGCCTATGCTCCCACAACCTTCCCCCTTCTTTACAAGTATTCTACAAATTTTCAAGCGCTTACACCTACATACAAATTAAATTAATTTAAAAAATGTCGAAAAACAAATCTGCCTCGGAGAATCCAAGAGGGGAGGATCTAAATATACCCCTCATGCACTCCTTCCCCATCACCACTTAGGAATTGGTGGCCTCCGGTGATGGGGTTGGTGCCACCAAGACCTTGTTGTCGACTTCATTAATTTCTGCAACATTCGCGGTCTTTTGTCTAATCTCCACTTTGACGAACACCACCTCTCTTCTTCTAGATCTCATCTCTAGTTCTTAACTGAAACTCAGGTGTCTGAATGCTCTGACAGCAAATCATACTCTGTTTCCTCCTACTGTCTCTAATCCTCAATTTTCAGCCAAAGGCGGATGTTGCGCATATGTGCGCAACGATATTATCAGTTCAGGTGTCTCTAATTTGGAGTCTTCTGAATTTTCTACTTTATGGCTTAAACTTTCTTGCAACTCTACAACTATATTCATTTGTTCTGTCTACTTATCTCCTAACTATACAGACTTTCCAAAATTCTTTGACTGTCTTTAACTCCAAAATAGAACACATTCTTTCTTCTTTTACTTTCTCCAAAATCATCTTTTAGGTGATTTAAATGCTCACCACTGTCAATGGCTTTCATCTAGTTCTCATACTCCAGCTGGTGAACTCGCCTACCAATTCCCAATCCAGAACAACCTTGAGCAGTTGGAGCATCTCCCTTACCGTATGCCTGACCGTCTTGGTGACGAACCCAGCATACTTGATCTTTTCTTAACTTCTTATCCTTCTCCTTACACTGTTAACCTCTTTCCACCTCTGGGTTCATCTGATCACCTTCTTATCTCTGTACCTTCAAGCCTACTCCGAGATCGGGCCCCACCTCGGCAAGGAGACATTTCTGGCATTTCGGTGCCACTAACTGGTCTGACTTGCGGTTGCACATTTCTGATTTTTCATGGAATGATTATGGTTTCCTTGGGATGGGTCCCACTCAGTGTGCAGAGCGTATAACCGAGGTGATTCTCTCTGGCATAAAGGCGTACATTCCATATTCTTTCCTTTCTACTAAACCTAACAAACCATGATTTAACTCTGCTTGTTCTCGAGCTATTCACCGCAGGGATGATGCCTTCAGGGATTACCGTCGTCTTCAACTTCAGAAACTCATTCAATTTATATTTCATCCCAGAATCGTGCAAAAATCTATCCTTCATAACACTAAAAACATTTTTCTCCGTAAAAAATGCAATAATCTTTCTGGCAATATACAATAAATGTAAACTCTAACTTTGCTTCTTGCTTCTTTCTTCTTCCCTACTCTAGTATCTTCTGATGGTTCAACTGCCATTTTGCCTTCCTCTTAAGCTGAACTCTTCACTCAAACTTTTACTTCTAATTCAACCTTAGACGATTCCGGAGCTGTTCCTACTCCTTCAACCCCCTCTCACTCATTTATGTCTAAAATAAGAATTTCTTCAAAAGATGTCATTTCTGCTCTCTCTCTCTCTCTCTCTCTGAGCTTAACACTAAAAAGGTGTACGATCCTGACGGTAACCCTCCTGTGGTTCTCAAAACTTGTGCTTCCGAGCTTGCACCCTGCCTTGGTAAACTATTTCGTCTTTGCCTTTCTTCTTCAACCTTCCTTTCTTGCTGGAAACGTGCACTCATTGAGCCTGTGCCGAAAAAGGGGACCCATCTCAACTCTCTAACTACCGTAAAATTCCTTTAACCTCCGTTCTTTCTAAAGTTTTCGAATCTATCCTTAATAAGAAGATTTTGAAACATCTCAATTCTTTTAATCTTATCTCTGATCGTCAGAATGGCTTTCGTAGGAAACGCTCTATTTTTTTCCTTCTCTCTGACTCTTGGTCCTCCGCTCTTCGGCATTTCGGTGAATCTTTTGCTGTCGCGCTAGACATATCGAAAGCTTTCGATAGAGTCTGGCACAAAGCTTAGATTTCCAAACTTCTCTCTTTCGGAATCTATCCCTCTCCATCTGATTTCCTTTCTGGTCGTTCTATAGCATCTATTGTAGACGGTCACCGTTAATCCTATAAACCTATTAATAGTGATGTTTCTCAAGGATCTGTCCTATCCCCATCACTTTTTCTGCTTTTCAATTATGACCTCTATATTATCTCATCTCCTATCCACTCTTATGCCGATAACTCCACCCTTCATTACTCTTTTCTGTGTTTCCCAACAAGTTAATAGACGTAAGGAGGGTGGCCTTGGAACAACTGTCCTCTGATCTATCTTGCACTTCAAATTGGAGCAGAGAAAACATGGTCATTTTCAATGCCCCAAAAACTTAATTCCTCCATCTCTCTACTACACACGATCTTCCACACAACTATATTTTTTTCGAAAACACACAACTCAAATCGTCATCTTTCCTTAATATTCTTGGTTTCTTTTTCTTGTGACCTTTCTTGGAAAGATCACATTACTTCTTTTTCTAAACAAGCTATTACGAGGTTGGGTGTTCTGAGGGGCCTTCAAAACTTCTTTCACATCACCACAGTTGCTTGTTCTTTATAGGGATGTTGATCGCCCCTGTATGCAGTGGGGTGGTTCCACTCATACAACCCTCCTTGAAAAGGTGGAGTCTAGGGCTTTTCGTCTTATCAACTTTCCTATTCTCAGTAATTCTCGCCAATCTCTTTCCCTTTATTTATATATATATATATATATATATATATATATATATATATATATATATATATATATATATATATATATATATATATATATATATATATATATATATATATATATATCATGAATAACCTATATTTATATTATCTTATACTTTAGGGTGATTTTTCCTAGTAAATAAACTCCAACAAAATCTCTCTCTCTCTCTCTCTCTTTCATTAACAATAATAATTTAGATTTACAAGTTTTATCTAGATTTATATTCTCATTTTTAACTCTACAATATATGGCTATTTGGCACATGAAAGACTTTAAAAAGTTAAAAAAAAAGTCTTAAAAATTTTATCACAATATGACAAGATTTTCAGTTTTTTAAAAATGGATATTAATAAATAAAAATGAAAAAGAAAAATTCCATTGAATTTTTCACACAAGAACACAATAGAAACAGATGTTTAAAAAAACATACCTTTTCATTTTCATCCTCAAGTTTCATATATTTCTTATGAAGAGTAATTAGTTCCGTTTTCAAATCCTCAATACCATTTTCATGTTCAATATTTTTTTCATTAATTTCCTGTAAATTCTTAATTTCTTCAAGTTCCGCTCTTATGTTAGACAATTCATCTTCAAGCTTTGAATTTTTTCTAATTTGAGGAAGAATAGAGGGATTATTACTATAAAATTTTGAGCATTTAAATAAAAAATTCTACATTTAATATAAAGCTTAATTTAGAATAATAATGTCAAATATACATAAAAATTTTCATATATATAAGGTGATTTGCACTTTAGCATTTAAAAAAATGCTTAAGTGCAAACTAAAAGTTGATAATTGCTAAATATTTCAAGTATTACAGTTTGCACCTTATGGAAAAGTGTACATATACCGGTCTCCATCCTCTACTTCACTAAAAGAAAATAAACAAATACAACTGAGCAACACAAAATACATATTTTTCAAAAGCTCATCCATTCCCATAAGGTCTGCCTCCAAGGGTATTTGAAACTTTACATTAAAGATCATGTGCATCAAATAGTCAGCTACACATCCTTTCAACAATATTGGGCAATGAATGGTTGTTGAGTACTTTTACCATGTACAGTACCAATGCTAAAAATTTACTAATACCAGGTAATGGCACTCAAACTCCAATTTTAGTAATTTTTAACTTGCACAAAAACTAAAAAAGCTATAATAAAACTAAACAGCTCATTTTTGCACCCTATCCTTTAGCTTCAATATATATATATATATATATATATATATATATATATATATATATATATATATATATATATATATATATATATATATATATATATATATATATATATATATATATATATATATATATATATATATATATATATATATATATATGGTTTATGAAGGTACGTGAAAAAAACTTACCTGGGGTAAAGGGTATCCATGGGGTAAATTGGTAGCTTGGAGAATTTATTATATATTTTTAGATTATTTATATTAATGGTGATTTAAAATAATTTTTTCAACTTTTAATATATTCCAAAGTTTAGGACAACCTAATATCTTTAACCTATTGCCAATTTTCTTAGAACTAAACTTGATCTATTAATTCCCATTGCTTACTTAGCTCTGGGACTTTTTTGCATGAACCCTGTTCATTAATGAGTGGGATAATTGATGATTTCCATGACAACTAATGGATAGTTACACACATCCTTTTATCCCTCAAACATATGCGTGCATTTTTACAGTAATGGTCTTTGTGTTGAGTCTTACAACAAAAATTTCTCCTCTTCATAAGAGTATAATTACATAAATTATATTTCCTTTCAATTTCATCCTAGGTTTTTAGTTTTTCATTTATTAATACTTATGAAATCAAGCTCTAATTCTAAATCCAGGTTTCGGGGAAACAACATCTATTTAATTTGCATTCTTCTTGCAATTCTAATGAAATCTCTTTTAATGTATTAGATTGAATACATTTTTCCTATACAACTGCTTCATTTACAAGATATAGACCTGTACCTCTAAAGCCAGCTATTTCATGTTGTGACAAGTTTTTTCCACAATTTGTTTAACAATATTGGGAACACTAACTTTTCAACAATTTTCAAACGTAAATCTTTTGCCCATTCTTTCAATATCATCATCTATTCATTTTCCATCAGTTTAAAGACACCAACATCGGGGTGACTGCAAATCATGTGATGTGCCGAGGTAAAGACATAATGATAACATTATTGTCAATAGCTACTTTTCACTGTTGAATGATAGGTGACTTCTGTATCCATCATATAGAGCAATACAAATTTTTCATACCTATCAACTTCAAAAACAGCTTTAAAATATATTCAATTTGGAAAATTTACCCAAATTATCCCAAGTCAATTAAACTTTTATTTTACATTTAATAATTAATTTAGCAATATTTCCCTTTGTGGATAAAATCCATAGTAATAGAGTAACACCATACCACGAATAATTAAACTACCACTTACAGTATAGTTTTTGAAATAACCAGAAGTTAGTAATGGCCACTTTCTTTGAGTCAAATTATTTTTTTTTAGAGTTCTTGGGAAGAAGAAGAAGAAGAGAAAAAGGAATTTTCCAAATGCAAAAACACTTTTAATTACTTTTACAAAGTTTAATGTTTTCCATCTAGCTCCGCAATCTGATTTAAAAAATATTTTAAGTACAAGCCGAGTTATTTAGAAAAATCTAAAACTTACTTAAATTAGCCCACTTTACTCCATATATATATATATATATATATATATATATATATATATATATATATATATATATATATATATATATATATATATATATATATATATATAACAACTACATAGTCACATGTGACCTTTACTCACACTGTCACACACATTCAAAAAATCATTACCATGCAAACGAAAGCTCTAAAAAAATCAAAAAAAAAAAAAAAAAAAAAAAAAAAATTAAAAAAAAAAAATGTTTGTTGAAATAAAATTTACTAATAATAACGTTTTCTAACTGATTTGATTATTAATGAGCAAAAAAATTAATGTAAATAATTTGAAGAATAATACATGGCCGTTATAGATTTTTATTACCAGACGACTGCAATGAAAAAATTGGCTGAGTTCGAAAATAATGATTTCACACTTAAATAAGCAATTCAACTTCACTTAGTTAGTCTCCAAGGCCCCCTAAAGTCTTGTAGTTGGATTTAAATGAGCTATCAGAAGATAACAATTAAATGCCTTGAGTCTAAGAAACTCAATTGAAACTTGGAAAAATACGATAGAATAACTAAATCTATGACTACATGCACAATTTCTTTCTCAGTTTTCAACCATTTAATACTAACTGCAAATTCGCCATTCTATTACCTTACTCAAATTCATACATCCTTAGGTCTCAAATGAGATGCACACCTAGAGAACCAGCTGAAACCCCGAACCACCATGTACATGTTGCAACGTTCTATCCAAACAAATTCTCACATTTAAACTTTTAAAAATTAACTTACCCTCTGCAAATAAAACTAATCAAAATTAATAAAATGTGATTTTATGAATCCGATCGAACTTTAAAAACAGTTTTTTAACATACAATAAAACTGTTAGGGATGGTCAAAAAACTAAATTATCTGTAGAAGAGTAGTTCATCTTAAGAGCAACTAGAAAAGGAGAATAATCATTACTGTAGCTATAAAAAGAACTAACGTACCACAGGACTTAGTCATTACACATCATATGGCAAACTACAACTTTTGAAAGGTATTTCAAATTAGTTAAACTGAATTTTGTAAGAAGAAAAAGAGAGGGGGCAAAAAAACAAAAAAACAAAAAAAAAAAAACAAACTCAAAGCAAAATTTAAGTGTTTTTTTAATTATATATATATATATATATATATATATATATATATATATATATATATATATATATATATATATATATATATATATATATATATATATATATATATACGGTTTCAAACCCAACCACTCCACCACCACTGCACTTACCAACGTCATCCAACCTATAATAAACAGACTAAACCATAAGCCTTATCACAAAACTATATTAATAGCAATTGACATAAACAAAGCCTTCGATACTGTCCCGAAACATAATCTTATCCATAAAATCCTCCAATCCAACATCCCAACAAACACTAAGAAATGGCTAACCAACTTCCTATCAGGAAGAACCGCCCAAATACAACAAAACGGCCATAAATCACGGACCATCAACTTAAGAAACGGAGTTCCGCAAGGAGCCATACTCTCCCCCACTCTATTCAACCTGTACACAGCAGACCTCCCTCAACCCCAAACAACTTTCACCCGCATAATATCATACGCCGACGACATAACCATTACCACCACTCACAAAAAATCTCCCCACCGCAACATCTCTCACACAAGACTACATAACACAACTCCAAACTTGGCTAGCAGAAAACAGGATGACGGCATCCACAAACAAATCCTCCATAACCCTTATAACAACAGACAAACACATATCCAACACCCACCCACAAGTCCTACTAAACAACACCCCCATACCCCTCAACAAAACCCAAAAATTCTCGGCCTAACATTTGACACTCACCTCACTTTCTCCAAGCACATTCAAAATACCACCTCAGCCGCAAACAGAAAACTCAACATCCTCAAAACAGTGGCCAACACAGACATAAACAACAACATACAAACCTCAATTGCAATCTACAAACAATTTATACGTCCCACCATTAACTATGCCTCCCCCGTCTGGCACCCTCTGCTCTCCGACCAAAACTTAACGACACTCCAAATAACGCAAAATAAAGCCCTTCGCACCATCACCGGCTGCACACGCACAACCCCTCAACACCTACATAACGAAACCAAGATACTACCTATAAGGAATCACCTCGAAATGATAGGCACCCAAAATTTTACGCAAAAACACGTCTACCCACACACCCATTTCACAATACTCTCCTCCAACCTACCCCACAGAGACTAACACAGCCTCCATCGTCCACCGGCACCTTTTACAAACAGATCCTAAATCACATCCCCCCTCCTCCCCCCAATACCACAACAACCAAACATATACACACTCAACTAACACATTCATACATGATCAACAGACCTCCAAACAACACACTAAACGACCCCTCGAATAAACCCGACTTCCCCCAAATTCAAATACGCAAATGGTGGGGACCATAAATAAACTTCAAAAAAATCCACTAATTGAAGGCTTACTGTGTTAACCTGGCGGACTTGGTTAACCCGCATAAAAGGGAGTGTTGACCGTAGTGGAGTTGAGGCCCGGAAGAGTCTCAATCCCACTGGTCAAATCGAATTATTAGAGAGACTTTTCCTGTAATTATTAGTTGTTAGGTTAGGGATACTAAACTATTTTTTCTTTTTTTCAGTCAAATCTAAGAGCTTGTATTGTTAATATTAGTTAATGAAAGAATTCCAAGTATTAAGAATATTATAGACTTATAAAATCAGTGTATTTTTAGTATATATAAAGGAATTAAAAAATAAAACTAAGACTGAAAATTTTGGAGAGTTATAAAAAAGAAGCAGTACCGGAGGAACAGAAAAACTTAAACAAAATTAAAATTTTGTAACCACAAGGGTAATTATCCTTAAAAGTACTTATAATACCGAACATGAAAGACAAAGTTTTGAGATTATAAATTAAACAAATCGTAAAGCTTAATAATTATTTAATATATTTATTTAACAGTGTGAAACTTGTGATAGGACACCTTCCATACAAAGGAACGTTCTTATAACCCTTAGGAGACATTCTCCACTTATAAGGTAAAGAGAAAATTAAAATAATGTGGTAATTGAAGTAATATATATATAATAATAATTATATAATAATAATAAAAAGTGTAAAATTTTATTTTTGTTATGTTTGTTCTTTTTATAGGGTTTTATTTGTTAGTTTCATTTTGGAGTTTTCACACATTTACTTCTATATCAAAGTATTGGAGAACATAGATGAGAGTGATCATATAGACGATTTGAAAATAAATTAGAAGCCTACAAAGCAAAAAGGATTGAAAGTGATCCTTACACATAAAAGTTAAGATTATTAAAAATTTAGGTAAAACTCTTTACACACCTTACTAACCACTTCATTCCAGGTGACGGTTCTTCTTTCAGTTGGGACTCACTCCATAAATTGTCCAGTCATTTCCTTAAGAACTGGCGGAACTTTTTGTTTTTTACATTATATACACCTTTATTGTTAGAATAAATTATAGTATGTATGTAAAATAAAGATTTTTACAAGTTAATAGAACTTATTATAGGGTGGGTTATTAAAGTTGTAATAAATCATATAATCATTATTGGTGTGTTCACTTACCTGTGTGTGAAGACCTTAGTGTGTTTGTTACAAATGAACCAAGCGGGGGTGTTGTGATATGGTGAATCGTCAAGTTCGCTACTACGTCAGACGGGTCCTGGAAGAATTGATGAAGTTCTTGCTTAACTATTGAATAGCCAAAGGAGTGAAAACATCTCCACGCCATCAAAGTGTAAGTACTAATTTAATTTGTATCGGGGTTAGGTGATTGGAGGGAAATTTGGGCGCCATTGCATACCAACACATTGACACTGCCTATAATTCAGATCCCCACATTCCCTGACTTCCCCTTACATACACAAAAATTGGCGCCCGAACAGGGACCTGTTTGATGTGCTTGAGGAGTGAATGAGATAGTGTCACGATACCTTCGTTTTACTTTCGACACCTACAGGTAGATATCTCTATCTTGGAATTGAATACTAACGCAATTGTATTGTTTATCATCTCAATTATTTTTATGTTGGGCGGTATATGCTTGTGTATTGGGTGATTACCTGGTACATGTGTATATACTGTTTTGTTATTTGATTAATCTCTTGTATATTGCAGTTACTGTGCAGGTGATTGTGAAATCTTCAAGGAGGATTGGAAAATTCTTAATAGACTTTCCAAATAGGAAGGCAGGCCTTGGATATATAGATATATCTCTATAGATCTAAGAAGTTCTGTTTTTCTTGTGGAAAGAGGAAAACTACTTTTTGAAAAAATAAAACACTTAGAAGAGCAATATGGCTACTTCAAATATTGGCCTAGATGATTATCTCGCCTTAATTGAGAATGGTCAACGTGATGAAAGTGGGATCCAGTTGGTCACTGTCACACAAAGTGCAGAGAATATGATATCCGCAGAATGCAGTTAAAAGCATAGTGGGAAATTTGGCAATACAAATGGAAAATTTAACTAGACAAATGGAAGTGGCGAAGACGGCCACCCTTACTCTGACAAACAATGGGGTGATTACCACAACAGCTAAAGAGGAGGTAGTGACCGACTTAGTTACTCTTGCGGAGAATGTATCTCCAATAGTTCCAATAGTTACAAGTCAAAATCCGACTACCTCAGTTAATGAGTTCCTATCACCCTTTGAAAGTAGTAGGAATACTAATACTAGCATCACCACTGGAAATATATTTACAATACCAATAACAACAATGGTATATACTCAGACCCCTACAACACCAGTGACTGCTACATGTAGTGGAATATATCGAACAAACCCATGGATACCTCCTGTTGCACAGGCACAAAGTGGTCTATCCCCAAATCAGTTTGATTTAATACAGCAGCAGTTATCTTTATTGACTCAGGCTGTATCATTGTTGACGATCATGATAAACAATTCACAGAAACCTAAATTAATTGAGCCTAAGATATTTAGTTATGAGAAGGAAGACAATTTACAAACATTCCTTGAATATTTTGAAGAATATTGCCAGAAGAAATATCCTCAGAGTCCTGCCCAATGGGTTAGATTGTTAGAAAAATACCTATCTGGTAAATTTCTAAAATTATATACAGTAATTATTAAAACAGAATCAGAATATAGAAATGTTAAAGAGATCTTATTGAGATGGTACCAGCAAGAAGAAAAGAAACGGAATGAGAATAAGCTGAAAGCTTATCATTCTGCCAAACGTCAGACTGGGGAAGATGTTAACTTGTTCGCATTAAGACTTGAACAGTTGGCTGGACAGGCTTTTCCTGGAGTGAATATGAGAGAACACGAATCCCTTCGCACAGCCTTCATACTTAGTTTACCAGCTACCGTACAATCCAAGCTGAGAGAATTTATAATACAGAATGAAATGTGCACCCAGACGAAAGTCCCTTGGGATAAACTAGTATTATTAGCTGACTCGTATGATCGGGAGTTAAGAGCAATAGAAAATATAGAAACACCAGAGATACAAACCTCGTCTCAGTTCAGAACACCAGGGCAGGAGGTTGAGATAATTCAAATAGACGAAATCACACCACAAACTACTTCTTGGAGTGAAGTGTTGAAAAGATCACCACCAAAACGGGTCGTATATAAGAATCCTCCTAGAGAAACACCACCTCTAAAGCGTCTTAGTAATAGTGAACCACAGAGAGGTCCCAACCAACAACAAAGAAGTAAAAATTGTACTTATTGCGGACGTATGGGACATATAATAGATGAATGTTACAAAGCACATGGCATTTGTAGCTATTGTAAAATCAAAGGCCACATAAGAAGCGATTGCAGGAATATACCTAGAGAAACAAGAACAGATGATAGACCAACCATGAAATGTCCTTTCTGTACGGGTAAACATCTGGGGATGAATTGTCCTTCAAGGAATCGAGGTCGAGGGAATCGGAATTCGGTTGATGGAGATATTCTCGCTGATAATCGGAATCGAACAGACAGTCCCCCTAGACAAATGACTCCTTTACCACAACGAAATCGAAATAATAGCCGCACTTTTGAAAACTCCTCTAGGACTTTGACCAACGATCCTTGGACAGCCAGTGGGACTAAACCCAAGACAAGGTACGTTAATGACTGTACCATGTGTGGTGAGTCCCATGTAGAAGGGAATTGTCCTGGGGATCCGGAAAACTTCCCAACTCCGCAGTGAAGGGGCACACTGTGGGGATGGTAAATGACCTGGAAGCTCCTGAGGACAAATGACTATGACTTAGACAATGGACGTAGACGTGATTACCCAAACTTACGAAACTGACAACCCTGAAATTGTTTGTAATTTAAATCTTTGTCAAGCTGACGTTGAACCGCTGATTGTTTATGTTTCACTCGATGCAGGGAAAAGTTACTTAGACTGCATGATAGACACTGGGGCGGGAGTTAGCTTATTAACTGAAGGTGTCTTGCCTACATTAAAAAACATAGAACCCAAACCATCTACAGAAGTTACCGCTATACGTGGATTTGGGCATAATCGGAAATTTCCAATTAAGTTTTATATAGAAACTAGTATAGTTTTTGATAGTGGCTTCACCACTAAACCTATAAAGTTTTTCATAGTCCCATTAGAACTAATGACCCATAACGTAATTTTAGGGGCAGTTGCACTTAAAGATAATAATTTATTACCTGATCTCACCCGGCGAGAATTATTGTTTAGGGATAAGGATAACCTAACTAGCGTAGGGAAAGACATTAGCTTTGCTATTCCTTTCTATAACTGCCTTGTTCCAGAATTCACAATAATACCTCCTCATATCTGTAAAGTGATTGCTGTAACCATACCTAAAATTTTTAGAAATAACCTAACTAATCGAATGGTTGAATTTACAGGTATACGTCATCCGAAACTTCAATTTATCTCTGGAATAATAGAAATCGGGTTAAGAGAGGTATTGATAGCTGTTCTTAATCCTTCAGATCAAGAACAGTATGTTAGGAAGGAATACCATAATAGGCAATATTTCAGAAATTAATGTTAGGGAGAATAATATTAGCATCCATCAGGGAACACCAGAGTTAACTCCAATAGAATCCGAAAATTACTGGAATGCAGAAAAGTTAATGCATGAATTTGAATTAAATACTCTGTCGTTGTCCACTGAACAAAAGAACATACTAGTTACTCTTTTATTAAAATACCCACATGTTTTAAGTACGGGTGACAATGATGTCGGTTTGGCACAAAACATCACTCATACAATAGAATTGGAAACAGATAAACCAGTTAGAATCCCTGTCCGACGGTTCCAAGGGCCTCTGGCTCAAGAAATCGAAAAAGAATGCACCGACTTATTGGAAGGTGGAATTATTCGACCAAGTAAATCACCTTATTCGGCTCCTGTAGTTCCCGTTCGCAAACCCGACGGTTCTCTGAGGCTTGTGTATCGATTATAGGAAGCTTAACAGTGTGACGAAAGGAGATTCCTTCCCGTTGCCCAATCTAATTGACATGATTTATAACATGCATGGGAACTCCTTATTTTCCACCATCGATCTTATTAAAGGATACTATCAGATCGCGATGGATCCTGATAGTATTGAGAAGACAGCATTCTCAACTCCGTTCGGGCAATATGAGTACATGAAAATGCCTTTTGGCGTAAAAAATGGACCAGCCACATTTCAGCGCGGAATGATGATTGCGCTGGCTGGATTACCATGGAATAAAGTAATGGTGTATCTAGATGATATTATCATTCTAGGCGCGACTTTCGATGACCATATAACAACATTAGAGAAAGTACTCATCGCTTTAGGGTCCAACGGATATAAGCTTGAAACCCAAGAAAACACGACTATGTCGGACAGAGGTAGAATTTTTGGGTCATCAGATATCAGCTGAAGGAATAAAACCCTTGGATAAAAATCTTCAAGGTGCATTAGAATTTCCTGTTCCCACTACTGTTAAACAGCTAAGACAATTCCTGGGTATGGTGAATTTTTATAGACGCCATATCCCGAATTGTTCTCAGATAGCTAAACCTTTGTCTTCTCAAACAGGTGGTAAGACAGTCACCTGGACGGATTCTTGTCAACACGCTTTTGATACCTTGAAAGGAAGCCTTAGTAAATCCCACTTTGTTAGGATTCCCTGATTATTCCCCAGAGGCTTCACCTCTGGAATTGTATGTAGATGCTTCAAACATTGGTGCTGGTGCCTGTTTGTCGCAAAAACAAAATAATATACATAAACCCATTGCTTATATATCCACAACGTTCAGTGGACCACAGAAAAATTACAGTACTATCGATAAAGAGCTCACCGCTTTACGGTGGGCAGTAAAATCTTTAAAAGCATTCCTAAAAGGTGTTAAATTCGTAATATATACTGACCACCAACCTTTGATCTACCTTCAAAACATGAGTATGGTAGGATGGGAGGGTTGCGCGTACCTGGGAAGAGCTTAATGAATATGATTTTGAAATCAGACATATTGTGGGTAAATCCAATACGGTTGCAGATGCCTTGTCTCGATCTCCGGTGACAATACCATCACCATGGGGAATTAACTGAATTTAATCCGACATCCGTTGAGTTTATACCCCTGGGTTTTGAACAAATTGAAGTTCCAGGAGGTGGTGACGCTGTCTTTAGATGTCTGTCCTTGTTCCTTTATGATTCAATGGATAGCCATTTGGAGATACGTGCGACAATAGTTGACGAACTTTTGAAGAATTTAGGTCGCTATAACCTTCCAAGAGAAAGGTATTAGGAAAAGAATTAGAAGTTTAAAAGGCGGCGGACAATTTCCCATACCAGAAGTTCTGGATGCGTTTTGTAATATATTTCAAATCTCGGTGTGAAGTATATTATGATGATAATAGACCTATGGTTTTTGGATCACAACATACTGACAAAATTTGCCGATTAAAATGTTTAGGTGGGATCCATTATAATTATTTAAAAACGATTAATGTTGTTAACACTGCATTCAATGAGGTTATCATAACCATAAATGAAATTGTTCCAAATTTTGAGAATATTGACTTGTCCCACCATAATATTAGGGAAACTGACGTTTTGACTGACCAACAGACGGACAGAATCATTAGACTTTTGAAAAACAATATTTTAAAAAATCACCCTGTTAATACATGGCCAACTCCGTTAATAATGTTTAAAACCCATCATCGAGATTTCATTATCGAAAATGATCTTTTATATAAATCTCGGGGAGACCAAACTAAACAAATGATCATTTCATTCAATTTATTGGTATCCCTTGTTTTAAAACTTCATTGGAATTTGGCCCATGTTGGTAGAAACAAACTTTTAGACCTTGTTTATAAGCATTTCTGGCATCCTAGGGCAAACCAGGTCGTGTCTGACGTGGTTAAATGTTGTCCCGAATGCCAGAAATTAAAAACACATTCTAGTAATGTAATACCTCCCACCTTGAAAATAAAATCTAATAGTCCATTTGATCTTGTAGCAATGGATTTGTTGCAATTTCCAATTACTGATAGTGGTAATAAATATGTTATTGTATTAATAGATCACTGTTCCAAATTTGCATGTGTAGTGCCTATTAAGGACAAACAGAGTATCACAGTGGCAAATGCTTTGGAGGAAAGAATTTTACCTTTCTTACCGAAGTTGCCAAATCGATTATTAACAGACAATGGTATGGAATTTGTGGCTGAACCATTTCAAATTGTGTTAGAGCAATTTAATATAAAGCATATTCGAACTTCACCATTGCATCCTGCTAGCAATGGAATTTGTGAGCGGTTTAACCGAAGTTTAATACAGTCTTTACGCTGCTTAGTACTGGAAAATTCTTCGAGTTGGGATGAAGAGTTACCTTCATCTGTAATTATTTATAACCATACTTGGCATAGCTCTATAAAGATGTCACCTTCAGACTATTTATTAAAGAAAACTCATGTTGAACCTGCTCATACCTTTCCACAATATTGGGATGAGGGAACAATGAATTTTAAATCATTTCACATTGGTCAAAAAGTTGCTAAAAAAATCATCTTTAAAGGACACCATGTGAGTAATAAATTTCGTATCCGATGGGAAGGTCCTTTTATAATAACTGCAGTAAACGATAATAAAATAACCTATCGTATCAGAAGGATAGCTAATCCTAATAGCAGAGAGGAGAAGATCCATCATACCCAATTACGAATCTGGATCGATATTCCCTCATATTTGAAAAGAAACCCCTTTTTCCGAGAACGAGTTTTCCATGCTGATAAGGAGGAGACGGACGAAATTGTAGATCAAAGAATAATAGCGGACCAAGAGGTAGAAAGGTTGTCTGATGATTTGTCTGATGATGAAAGAGATGGAGCTGATGAATTACAATTATTATCAGAAACTGAGGATATTGATGAGGAAGATGATGGTTTCCTTGGTTTCGATAACTCAGACAAAATGGATGAAAGGGCAAAGATGGTAAGGGAGATGTGTGAAAAACTAAAGTGTTTACAAAGTGGGTTAGCAACTTCAGTTAATGATGGGGGAGAAAGATTAGATAAGTCGACAGATTTACAGCCGATTCTAATTCCAACGTGCCCTATATCTGATATACGGCCTATCAAGACTACATTAGGTTACACTTCTTCAAACACTTTTTCACCTACTCTTTCTTTCCTTTCTTTAGATCATTGCATGAGTGTATATTCCTCCGATTTTTATCGTGCTCGTTGTGCAACTTTGATGAGTGGGACTCCTGAGGAGATTTCTAATAGTGGAAATTCAGATTCTGGGGACAGAACAGCGAATTTTTCGGGATTTGAAAATTCTGGATTCCAGTGGGATGCAGCCGAAATAACCAATGATTCGATTCTTGATCGAGTATTTACTCCAACAAAAACAACTCAAATTGATGACATGTTAGAGCTAGACTGGGATGATTCATCTTTAATGATGGATGAACCTAGTGGTCATATAAGTCAATTGATTTCCGATGAGAACATTGATCAAACGGCATTGGGTAGAGATGATATGATGGAAACCATTGCAGAAGAGTGTCTAGATGAGGATGAGATGACACAGTCTCCAAGTGCTCTATTACAATTTTTAAGACAAAATTATCAAATTACTGATATATCATCTGTTTCCGATATAGGTGATTTACCACCATCTTATACAATAGAGGGAGAAATGTTATTAAAGAAGAGGATTGTAAGAACTACTGACGATACTGGGGAGACAGTAATAGAAGAAAGTGAACGTCTAATGGTAGAAACGCCAGTTCATAGACCTTTAACAAGATCTCGTGGGAAAGTAACGGAACATGAGCATGTTATGAGCACACCACTTGAATGGAGGAGGAAGAAGTAATGTGTAAATTGTAATTGCTCAGAAAGTTTTTTTTTCTTTTCCTCTTCTTTTCTTTCTTACTCTACCCTGTCCTATTCGGAGCCATGAAAACGGTAAAGCCGGAGGAGCGGAGCATATATTGATTGAATGAGATAGGTATATGGTTGAATAAAATTGTTATATCTCAAATTGTTGAAATTTAATTTGCTTGTTTAAATTCAATTTTGCTTTAAAATCCATCATACTAAGACAATTGAGTACAAATTAGCTGAATTTCTCAATAAATTATTGTTTAGAGATTTATTATCATTTCATTTATTTAATAATTATTTTATTTATATTTTTATGATTTCATTATATTATATTATTTATTGACAAGACTACAGTTCCAGTTCTTGGGGTGGTGGCTGACTTTTAATGTCGGTCCCGGCAGTGAGAGGAGCTGGAACTGAGAGTCATTTTCTTACTAATATTCTTAGACATTTTCTTATCTTTTCTTCCCAGAAAACTGAAAAATGAATCGTTCTCCAAGACAAAAATACATCAACCTCTTAGTTGTCGGTAGCTCTGAGGTCAGAATGTTTATAGAAGGAAGGGAACTTCTCAGACGAGAATATGGAGTGGATGTGAGAGTGGAATATCGGTCAGGATGCACTTTGGACTATTGCTTAAATCAAATAAAAAAGCAAATGAAGCCCACAACCCATCTAATTATTGTTTGGGCCCTTACCCCTTATGGATGGCGTCGTACTAGTATAAGAACCCGTGGCAAGCCAGACACCACCATTTTCCGCCCTGCCACATTTTTCTCGTTGCAAGACATACCACGTCACATGAATCAAATTATGAGATACGTATACCAAGTGAACCCCAAGTGTATGGTTTATTTAGCAATCCCTGCCATCAAAGATTTGTACACCTTTAATCAAACCAGGATTGTTCGTGCTTGGGGTGAGAAGTATCGGAATTTTTTGAAGGATCATGTTGACTATAACCCAGAAAGGATGCGTAAACATTCTGTTAACCTTTATCATCAGTTTACGTCACTGTATCAAGATGTGTATTACTGGGAAGGGAAAACACCTCCTATATGGCAATAGTGCGTTAAACTGTTATATTAAAAAAAGACCTGATGCCGTACATCACAAGAGGAGAGGGGTAGAACATGTCAATTACCTCCAAGGAGTAACGGATATTTTAAACTCTGAATTGCTTCCCGACGGACTACATGGGAACCGATTATTCTTTAAATATTATTGGAAGAGAAATAAAAGTATTTTAAAGTCCATCCGTGAAATTAACAACATTCCACCTCCACCTGAACTCCCAGTAACACCTCCAAGAAAACCTTTGTTGGGGGATGCCCCTACAGTCTCGTTTCAAACCACCGATGCAACCAGACGAGTGATACATCCTTCCTCAAATTATCCGAATGTGGAACATGCTGAAGTTCCAGATCATGTATCTCAAATATTATACCATTTTACGGACCTTAATCAACCATCCACTTCTCGTGGGGGTCTTTCTAGTCAGGATCTCTTTATACCACCTACACGTGAGGGGAATATTGCCTCACCATACACCCACACACAATGTATAACTCAATTGCCTTCTTATCCTTCTTCCTATCAGTATTGCATGCCTAAATCTTTTATTAACCCGCATGATTATTCTTTTAGTTACACACAATATGATAGTGATGATGCTGATACGGAGGCGAGCATAACTGTTCGCGACTTTATTAATGAACGGAAAAGGAGAAGAAATAGTAATAGCGGAGAGTTGATCAGAGATCTTGATAAAATAATTAAAAATGCAAAAAAGGAACAGGAGATATTGAAAAGACGAAAGACGAATAGATAAAAGTCAATCGAGTTGAAAATTAAATGGGGAGGAATATAAAGGGAGTGTTGACCGTAGTGGAGTTGAGGCCCGGAAGAGTCTCAATCCCACTGGTCAAATCGAATTATTAGAGAGACTTTTCCTGTAATTATTAGTGTTAGGTTAGGGATACTAAACTATTTTTCTTTTTTCAGTCAAATCTAAGAGCTTGTATTGTTAATATTAGTTAATGAAAGAATTCCAAGTATTAAGAATATATTATAACTTATAAAATCAGTGTATTTTTAGTATATATAAGGAATTAAAAAATAAAACTAAGACTGAAAATTTTGGAGAGTTATAAAAAAGAAGCAGTACCGGAGGAACAGAAAAACTTAAACAAAATTAAAATTTTGTAACCACAAGGGTAATTATCCTTAAAAGTACTTATAATACCGAACATGAAAGACAAAGTTTTGAGATTATAAATTAAACAAATCGTAAAGCTTAATAATTATTTAATATATTTATTTAACAGTGTGAAACTTGTGATAGGACACCTTCCATACAAAGGAACGTTCTTATAACCCTTAGGAGACATTCTCCACTTATAAGGTAAAGAGAAAATTAAAATAATGTGGTAATTGAAGTAATATATATATAATAATAATTATATAATAATAATAAAAAGTGTAAAATTTTATTTTTTGTTATGTTTGTTTTTTTTATAGGGTTTTATTTGTTAGTTTCATTTTGGAGTTTTCACACATTTACTTCTATATCAAAGTATTGGAGAACATAGATGAGAGTGATCATATAGACGATTTGAAAATAAATTAGAAGCCTACAAAGCAAAAAGGATTGAAAGTGATCCTTACACATAAAAGTTAAGATTATTAAAAATTTAGGTAAAACTCTTTACACACCTTACTAACCACTTCATTCCAGGTGACGGTTCTTCTTTCAGTTGGGACTCACTCCATAAATTGTCCAGTCATTTCCTTAAGAACTGGCGGAACTTTTTGTTTTTACATTATATACACCTTTATTGTTAGAATAAATTATAGTATGTATGTAAAATAAAGATTTTTACAAGTTAATAGAACTTATTATAGGGTGGGTTATTAAAGTTGTAATAAATCATATAATCATTATTGGTGTGTTCACTTACCTGTGTGTGAAGACCTTAGTGTGTTTGTTACAAATGAACCAAGCGGGGGTGTTGTGATATGGTGAATCGTCAAGTTCGCTACTACGTCAGACGGGTCCGGAAGAATTGATGAAGTTCTTGCTTAACTATTGAATAGCCAAAGGAGTGAAAACATCTCCACGCCATCAAAGTGTAAGTACTAATTTAATTTGTATCGGGGTTAGGTGATTGGAGGGAAATTTGGGCGCCATTGCATACCAACACATTGACACTGCCTATAATTCAGATCCCCACATTCCCTGACTTCCCCTTACACCGAAAACAAAAAAGAACTTTAACGAAAGAGGACTTTTTTGAGGTGAAAAAAGGATGTTGGTTCAACGATCAAAAAGGACAATCAAATTGGAAGGAATGCGACTTCACCAGTGTTATGAAACTAGATGAAGCATGCGTGGTGACAAATATAAAATATTTCAGAGAAAGGAGAAGGAGAGAGAATGTGCTCTATTTTGGAGTTTAAATAGTCGAAGAATTTTGGATAGTCAGTGGAATTAGGAGATAAATAAACAAAATAAATGAATTTAGTCATAGAATGGCAAGAGAGCCTAAGCCATAAGGTGGAAAATTTGGAAGACTCCAAATTAGAGACACGAGAACAAAAGACATCGTTGCACACGTATGCACAACAACCGCCTTTGGCTGAAAATTGAGGATAGAGACAGTAGGAGGAAAGAGAATAGGGTTTGCTATCAGAACGCTCAGACATCTGAGTTTCGGTCAAGAATAAGAGGTGATGTCTAGAAGAAGAGAGGTGATGTTCAACAAAGTGGAAATTAGAGTGCAGACCGCAAATGTTGCAGAAATTAATGAAAAAAATAGACAGTGCATCAGGACAAGCCGGCAGCTGTGTCCTGGTAGCACCAACCCCATCACCGGAGGCCACTAACTCCCAAGTGGTGATGGGAGAAGGGGTGGATGGGGGGCTATATTTGGAAGCTGCCCCCCGTGGCTTCTCCGAGGCTACTTTTCTCGAGGCCATCATTTAGTTTTTTTTTTAAATTTTCTTTTAAAGGGTGTCTGTATTAATGTTCTGTGTGTGCAAAGGAGAGTTTACTCCGATTTAGTAGAAGGTGAGCGCAAAATGGAACGAACCATTGGGCACCGGGATGAGATGGGAATACCCTTAGCATCCCATATACTCAATGGGGGGTAATCTCATCGCCTCTGGAGCGCTACTTCCCTCTCCCGTATATTGATATTGATGTGCAAGTAGGGAAAAGGTAAAAATCGAAGTAATTAGATAGTATTTTAAAATTTTTTTTAACTTTTTTATTTTTATTACATTTTCAGCTTTAGTTCATAGATTTTGAAAATCTCTTAACCATGAGCAAAGCTGTTCGAAAAACCATAGAAGAAGCCAAAGAAACTGGTAATCCAGAATTGGATCTTCAGGACAAACAAATAACATCTTTAGAAGACATTCCTGGATTGTGTAAGTTTTGCACAAGTTTACTAGATTTAACAAGTAGAAGTATTTGGCAAGTCAGATCTGTTAGGTTTTGCCACAGAAAATAATGTAATATCATAAGGATCAGTTAGAATTTCAGTTCCAAAACTATTTTCCTTTCTCAGATTTGTGATGGTGTGCAGTATTTTATCTTTTGTAGAAATTGATCAGGAAAAGTAGATCACAATTTTTTTTCTTGCTATATTTTCTTAAAACTGTTAGTTCTAGCAAATTTGTAATAACAAATCTTTTTGTTTTTGTAATCATTTTAATTACAACCCACTAATATAATTAACTAAATTGAAATATATCATAAACTGTAGATTATTTAATTGCAGAGGTATTGCCAGTATGACTTATATCATTCTAGTTTAAATTTTTTGTCATATGTTTTGATAATTTGATAATATTTAAATTGTTAATCGATTTTCTTTCAGTATCTATGGAAAATATTACAAGACTGACATTGACTCATAATAAGTTGATTTCTGTTCCACCTGCAATTGCCAACTTGATTAATCTTGAAATATTGAATCTTTTTAATAATTGGTTAGAAGAACTTCCTACAACTATATCATCATTGAACAAACTTAGAATTCTGAATGTAGGGTATGTGCTCTCTTAATTATTCTTTGTTATTGAAGATATCACAAATTTTCTCCAGTTACACGAGAAACGTAATTAGTTTTACAGTAAATACAAGCAAAACAGTGTAAAATAATATTGAAGTATAGGCCATTTTGATTTATGGTCTGTACTATCAGTTGAAACCTGTTATGAAAAATGAAAAATCTGAAAGTGATAATGAAAAACTAGGTTTACCTAAAGCACGAATGAGTATTGTTAGCTAACATCAACTTTCATGAAAAGCAGATTAATTAAGATTATTTTAGACTCCAAAACATTGTAGAACAGCCTTTTTATAGTGTTGTAGATTTGGATAATCCATGATTTAAAAAGGAAAAAACTTATACAATTAAAAATGGTGAAACTTAAACATGCAAAAGAATGTTTTAAAAAGGAAAAAACTTTTTTACAAATTAAAAATGGTGAAATATAAACATGCTCAAGAACACCACCCCATTGACCCTGAAACCCCATCATCTTTTGGGAGTTTCAGCCTTTAGGAATAGGGTTGGTGCCACAAAGACTTTTGATGCACAATCTTTTTATTAATTTCAGAAACATTTGCATTATTTATTTAATTTTCACTTTGTTGAACACTGCCTCTCTTCTTTTGAAATTAACCTATTGTCTTGATGGAAACTCAGATGCTTGAGCGGGGTTCACAGCAAATCCTGCTACCAGCTCTTTCAATTATAATTCAGTCAAAGGTGGTTGTTGTGTGTATGATGTATGTTCTTACGTTTCTAATTTGGAGTCCTCTGAATTTTCTACTTAGGCACTCTTACCAATCTATGAATAAATTCATTTGTTCTGTTTATTTATCTTAACTCCACTGACTACTCTATTTTCTTCACTATCTAAACTCCAAAATAAAGCACTATCTTTTTTATTTATTTCTGAAATTATAATTTTGTTTAATTTCACTGTTTACCACAGCCATTGACTTTCCTCTACTTCTCAAGAGATAGCTGGTGAACACTCTCCTGTTTTCTGTCATGAATAACCTTCAGTACTGAGTTGGTGCAGCTCTCTACTCGAATCCCTGATTGCCTTGGAGAACTTAACATTCTAGACCTTTTCTTAAATAACCTTCAGTACTGAGTTGGTGCAGCTCTCTACTCGAATCCCTGATTGCCTTGGAGAACTTAACATTCTAGACCTTTTCTTAAGTTATTCCGATTCTTCTCTGTTTAGCTCTTTCCTTTGAATTTCTCTTATTACTTTATTTCTGTATCCTCTTCTGTCTAGATCTTTCCCATGAAAGACCCCCACTTACGATGTGGAACATTTACAGCATTTCAGAGCTGCTAATTGGTCAGATATTTGGTTGATCTTTTTGACTTTTCTTTGTATTTTTGGTTCTGTATGTGTAGTCCCTCGAAGTGCACAGAATGCATTAACTAGGTGATTTCTTTGACATAAAAAAGTATATTCTAAACTCTTTCCCTTCAATCAAAACTAACATCTTGGTTTAACTCGGCTTGTTTTTTTGCTATTTGCACAGGAATATTATTATTCCACCTCTAATGATTCTTGAATGTTATTAACTAGTTAAAGCAATATACTCCCTTTTTTATTCTTTTTCTTGTTCCTGACATGTGACATCAGTTCTTGGAATTTATTTGTCATAATACATGCAAATTCATAATGATGAACTATTTAGCATTAGTTCTTTAAATTTTTAATAAGTTCTCTGTCCATCTACTTTTTTATAACCTTTGGCAATTTTTATTTGGAATGCTTTGTACCAATTACTGAGATTAGATGTTGAGAATGTGAAGATAAAAGACAGTTTGACAGTATTTTCTCCTGATATTATTTTACAAAACTAGTATTGATTTTATTAGACATTTGCAATACTTAATAAGAAAATAATAATACATTTACCACTTATTAGTTTTGAATATACAAACAAAACTTTACAAATTCAGTTCATACAGAAAAAATCATAAGAAAAGGCTTTATTTTAATAATAACTTCATATAGAGAATATTCAAGAGCATTTAGAACTAAAAATTTTTTTTTAGCAATTTCTTAAAACTTAACATTGTTGCATTATATATTGAGATGACAGCAATCACAAAACAAAACACCTCTATTAAAGCATATATTTAAATTAGCTCGAGTCCTTGAGGATGGAGGCCTCAAAATATTTTTAAAGTTTTTGAGTATTATAGTTATGAGTCCAATGTAAACTGTTCAAGTAATAGTGAGATAGATCATCTTCTTTCAGAGGATTTTCATATTTAATAGGCCGAGTTTAAATTTATACCAATCACAAAGAAGAATTATAATACTATGCTCTGCATACATTTAATAATTTAATAATAATTCTTGTCAGAATGAATCGATTGGATGCTTTGCCAAGAGGGTTTGGATCTTTCCCTGAACTTGAAGTTTTAGACATTACTTACAACAATATTTCAGAAGAAACTTTACCAGGAAACTTTTTTATGTTAGGTAAGTTTTTTTTCTTAAAAATTATTATATATATATATATATATATATATATATATATATATATATATATATATATATATATATATATATATATATATATTATATATATATATATATATATATATATATATATATGAGCTATTATGTTATTTGTGTTTTTTTTTTATTTCTTTGTTTTAGAATCATTACGAGCATTGTACATGGGTGACAACGACTTTGAAATTATCTCTTCAGATATTAAAAATTTCAAAAATTTGCAAATTGTAAGTAATTATAAAAATAATAATTCAATTCTCATGCTTTATTCAGAAATTGTACATTAACATGTTTACAATTTTACAGTAGATCTTATACTAAAAGCAATAATAATAATAATAATAATGATACAACAATAGCAACAACATTGTAACTGTAGAGTTCTCTGAAAATGGGCTGCTAGGGGAAAACACTGTGGATTACTTTGAGCCCCAATGTTTAATACATATATAAAATTTTATTTCATTTAAAGATAATAAGTTACTAAAGTAAAAAAAAAATTTAGTAATATTAATGATAGGGCTTATTATACTAGTAACAATAGCAGAAATTTTAATATTAATAATTAATAACTATAATAATAGTGATAACAATAATTATAACATTTAGCATAATTTAGAGAACTAACCTTTATTTTTGCTGCATTTTTTTTATCTTTTATAATCTATTTTGGCTAAAGTTTTGCAAGCAAATGTAGCTTTAAAACCTATTATACTTTTCCTCATGTAATTTTTCTTGATTCCTGCAGCAAAGTCAAAATATTTCTCATTTTCTGTGAGTTTTAAGAATTGATTCATGTTCATTAATTTGACACTAAGTTATATAGAGCAATTGATTCGTTTCGTCTATCGTAACATAAAATACACACTATTTGAAGCTACATGGGCAGATTAAGACTGTCCCAGTCAAAAGAAGCAAGCTTGCCATTTACTTTGAATGGCTGATTTTAAATTTAAATATTTATCATGGAAATAATTAGCTCAACCCCATAATTACACAGCAGCAGCATACAATTTATTAAGCTAAATTAGAGTGACATACTGAGTCAGGGACTTGTATCTGGGAACCAGGCCAGATTTTGCTGACTCAGATTTGGCCAAATTTAGCAAGACCCATCAAAAAGTAACACATGCCTGATATTTTTTACATCTTTTTTTTTTCTTTCTTAAAATATTTTTGCTAATAATATACTTGTATACTTTTTTAAATTTAACTCACCCAGAACCGATGATGGAAATGACATTTGCAGTTCATTTGACTTTTGCAACATTCCTATTCTGCTGCCATAATTTAAATGTATATTACAAAAGGACATCAAATGAGTTGACTCTTTTAATAAAATGGAAAGACTCAAAAATAGCTCAAACATAAATATTTTATAAACTTCAAATTAAAGAATTATTCAAATATTTGCTGTAATATTTCTCTGGGTAACCAAAAATAGAGCAGTCAGTAAAAATATGTTTTAGAATAAGTTTTTTTGAATAATTATAGCATTTGATTGAAGTGTCTTCATAAAGGTGAATCTCTGAAAATAAAAAGCAATCAAGTTTAATTCTACCCAATTCAATTTGTTCTCGTCTACCATGCTCATTCATACAAGAGGAATCATTGAAATAGAATTTGAGGCTTAACATTTGATTTGATTTATCTTCCCATAAGTTCCTTATTCTTTAATATATTAAAATTTATTATTTGAATACCTTAAAGTAATAAGTATATATTTTAAGGATATTAGACAAGCAGGTTCTTGAAAGTATTGTGATTGTTTTTATCTTTTATTAACTCTTCATGTAGACTGATTGCAGCTTTTGTAGCGTATTTAATTAATTTTAAAATCAATTTTTACTATTTTAATTTAAATCAGTTACAAATAATTTTATTTAACTTAATTTCTTCTGACGTTCATCTCAAATTCAATACTTTCTTAATTATTATTATTATTATTATTATTATTTATTATTATAAAGCATTACACATGACAAGAATGTTCGCTACAGCAGCATCTTCTTCACAGTGTTATTTGTCCTAGAATCCAAATGAAATATATTTGTGTGATACTCGACTCATAAATTAGTGCACAAATTTAATGTTAAATAATTTTCAATTACAATTAGTGAAGTGATACTGTGAAAATAGTAAACTTGGTATGGGGTTTTGCTTGATTGTGATTAGAAAGTGGTATTTTGCATAGAGTTATTTCATGAATGTAGTTTTGTAAGATGATAATTTCATTTGAGATGACAATTCATATTATTTTAAAAAACAACCTCCGAACCCATCCTTTTTTTTAATATCCATAATTCTGTTATTACATTTAAGAATTTGGGAAAGATGAATTTCTCTAAAAACTCTGTTGAAGTGTTATAGGTGTTATATTGCTTTTCAGATGTTCCTTTTAAACTGTAATCAAAGTAAACATTATTTAAGTTGTAATAATGTTAAATTGAGACAAAGCAAAGCCTTCATAGATTTTTATCCCAATCTACCTATATATATGATAAGTATTGGATGAAAGAAAAGAATTATAGTTGTATATTTAATAAATTAAAAATAAAAAAATTCTCTTTGGATGTTCATATTTTCACAATTTTTCCCTTGCAGTTTATATTTATTCCCATGCATTTTCTTTAATCATTAATGAAATAAAAACTTTCAGTTCTAAGAAATCCATTTATTTACAATATAGAACTCTAACATTTAGTCTAGTTCAAGTTTTTGTCAGCTATCAAGAACTGTGCATTGATCTTTTAGAGGAAGTCATTATCAAATCTACTCCTCACCACACGACACTTTTATTAAGATAAAGTAGAATTCTTATGTCTGATCCTAAATTCTTATTTCCGATTATTTTATAAGTACAATGGGTTTCTCTGCTTTACCTTTAATATAATTAGCTTGTACATCTCAAATAAATTGTCAAAATATAATACAAGAATTATATGTAAAGTTGTTTATTTGAATAAAGGGGATCATTTGGAGCATGGGTTCTCAATCTGAGGGGGTGCCACATTTGGGAGGCATGCTAAACTATGAAAAAAATAAAGAAACATTTGGAACTAATTATTTCTCACAAACGGCTTCAACCCTCAAACAAGCTCATATCACTGTAATATATATATATATATATATATATATATATATATATATATAATATATATATTATATATAATATATATATATTAATATATATATATATAATATATATATATATATATAGACAAGACATTAACAGCAACATACAAACCTCTATTTCCATCTACAAACAATTTATCCGCCCTACCATCAACTATGCCTCCCCTGTCTGGCACCCAATGCTCTCCAAACAAAACCTAAAGAACTTCAAATAACACAAAAAGAGTCTTTGCACAATTACCGGATGCACACCCACAACCCCTCAACAACACTTTCATAATAATGAAACCAAAATATTACCTCGAAATAACCACCTCAAAATGATAGGCACTCAATTCTACGCAAAAACCCTTCTACCCACACACCCATGCCACCAAACTCTCCTACATCCAACTGAACACAGACTAAAACAACCACCATCATCCACAGCTACCTTCTACAAACCAATCCTAAATCACATCCCCCCATCCCCTCCCAACACCACAATAACCAAACATATTCATACTCAACTAACACACTCCTACCTGACAAACAGACCACCAAACAACATTCTTAACACACACCTTCTCGAAATAAATCCCAACTTCAACAAACTTCCAAGACACTCACAAATCTCCCTATCAAGGCTGAGATGTGGGCACCATCCAAATTTACAATGCAAACACAAATACAATATAAACCAGACAACATCTCCCACTTACACCTGATGCGGAGAGGCTCCGGAGACAGTGTCGCACTTCCTATTACTCTGTCCTTATAATTCTCGCCCCAGAATCTTCTGGGACATCTCTTACTTGAGTGACTCTGGAGGAGGCCGACTGCGGGGCGGCTTATTAGCGAAGTGTGCCACCAGCGTGGGATGTAGGTGAGAAGGTAAGGTAACGTAAAAAGTATATATAAGTATATAAATATATATATATTAGTATATTTATAATATAGTAATTTCCTATATAATAATATATATTTATATATAATATTATATATATATATATTATTTATTTTTACACCCTAAGTTGACCAATGCCATTGAGAAATCCAAGTTTATTTAAAACATCAAAATTTTTTAAAAACAATTCACATAACAATGTATAAAATTTAATACATTAAAAGACTAGCTTTCGCTTCTGTTTTGAAGCCTCATTCAGGCAAACTGACACGCCGCATTTCTTGCTGAAGTTCTGAGTTAACAATGTGGTAGTTGGTTGTCCAATGATTTGTTACACAATGATTTGAAAAATGGAGAGCGGTGCATGATGGCATTCTGCAACTGATCTATTTTGAAATCCCTGACGTAGATTGTAATTAGGTAGATTTTTTATACAATAAGCTTCAGACATTTTCTTTTTTATAATTATTAATGTGTTTGATGATGTAATTGTCCTTAAGGTTTATATTATGATTATTGCTTTGTCTGTGCATGTGAGAGCTGAATTTTGATTATCTGTGTTTAGGTCATATCTATTTTGGTATATTCTTCTATTGTGTTCTGTTGTTTCACCTATATAATTCAATTCACAAGCTTGACAAGGAATACTGTAAATACAAGGGGGGTTAGGGTTGGAGGCTTTTGGTGGTTTAAAGACTTTTTTTTAAAATTATATTATTTGATGGAATTAATGTTATATTTTTTGGTATTATGTTTTTTATATGATGTAGATTGATATGCGGGATGGGTAGAAAGCTTTTATCTAGTGTGGGTTCCTTTGTTTTGATGGAGTAAAATTTAGTTTTTGCTTTCTTAAATGAAGTGTTGATTATATGTGTTGGATATTGTAATTTTTTAAAAGTGTTCCTGAGAAGGTCTGTTTCTGTTTTTAATAGAGGGGGAGAACAGATCTTTAATGCACGTAGGTATAATTACAATCTACCTAATTACAATCTACGTCCAGGGGATTTCAAAATAGATCAGTTGCAGAATGCCATCATGCACCGCTCTCCATTTTTCAAATCATTGTGTAACAAATCATTGGACAACAACCAACTACCACATTGTTAACTCAGAACTTCAGCAAGAAATGCGGAGTGTCAGTTTGCCTGAATGAGGCTTCAAAACAGAAGCGAAAGCTAGTCTTTTAATGTATTAAATTTTATACATTGTTATGTGAATTGTTTTTAAAAATATTTTGATGTTTTAAATAAACTTGGATTTCTCAATGGCATTGGTCAACCTTAGGGTGTAATAAATAAATAATAAATAAAAAAAAAAAAAAAAA
>SEYY01019946.1:37500-42500 GCA_009176605.1 Armadillidium nasatum
CTGTCAATGTCATCAGAACCCCTGCACTTCTTCTATTGGACGTACTGGAGTAAAACCTCTTTTGATTTGTTTTTGTATAGTCAGTCTGGCTGACTATGTCATTGCCTTGCTTTTAATTTGCAAGTGCGATGGTAAAAGCCCTAGACTCCACCTTTTATAGGAGAGCTGTATGAGTGGAACCACCCCAGATCTGTGAAGCGTACTCCATACAGGGACGAACAACCCCCCTATAAAGCAAGCAACTGGGGTGGCATGAAAAAATTACTAAGGAGCCTTAAAACACCCAACCTCTTAGAAGCTTGTTCAGAAAGAGAAGTAATGTAATCTTTCCAAGAAAGATCACAAGAAAAAGAAACACTGGGAACATTAAGGACAGATAAAGGCTTGAATTGAGTGTCATCGAGAAAGATGTTGTAGTTGTAGTCTCCAGTAGAGAGATATGGAGGAATTGAGTTTTTGAGGCATTGAAAACTATTTACCAACTATTACAATTTGAAATATAAGAAAAATCAGAAGTCAGTTGCTCCAAGGCTGCACTCCTTATTTTAATTAACTGTTGTTGGAAGGGGTGTCTTTCAAATTAAAAGGAGAAATGAAGGGTGGAGTCATCGGGAGTGGATAAGCTATGAAGTAATGGAGAGAGAGTCATTTATGAAAAGTAGAAAAAGTGTTGGGGATAGGACAGAATAATGAGAATTACCACTATTAATAGATTTAAAGGATGAACTGTGGTAGTCTACAGCAGCAGCTATAGAACAACCGGAAAGGAAGTCAAAGAGAAGGATAGATTCCAAACGAAGGAATTTTGGAAAGCAAAACTTTGTGCCAGATTCCATCGAAGACTTTTGATATGTCCAAAATTCTGAAGAGAGGAGGACCAAGAGTCAGAGAGAAGGGATAGAAGATCACCAGTAGAGCGTTCTTCACAAAAGACTTACTGGCAATCAGAGATAAGATTAGAAGAATCGAGATATTTCCAAAGTTTTCTGTTAAAGATAGATTCGAAAACTTTAGGTTAAAGAAATGGGACGGTAGTTGGAGAGTTGAGAGGGCTCTCCCTCTTTTGATACCTTTGATACAGGTTGAATTAGGGTACGTTTACAGTAAAAAGAGAAAAGCTGAAGTAGAAAGGCAGAGACGAAATACTCGTAGTTTACCAAGGCAGGGTGCAAACTCGGAACCATAAGTTTTGAGAACCTCAGGAAGGATACCATCTGGACTGAGCGCCTTCTTATGGTTAAAGTAAGACTGAGCAGAAATGACATCTTTAGAAGAAATTTCAATTTTAGGCATAAATGATTTGGAGACTGTTGAAGGAGTAATAGCTCTGGCGGTTGTGCCGTCAGAAGATCCCAGAGGAGGGAAAGAGAAGGAAGCAAAGTTAGAGTTGACATTTTTTTGCAAAATGCGAGAAAGGGCGTGAGGAAGAAGAATCAGAAAGTTGATTGCATTTACGACGGAGAAATAGAGTTTATGGTGTTGTGGAGAATACATTTTGCACAATTCTGTGATGAAATATAAATTGTATGAATTTCTGGAGTTTAAAGACTACGGTAAACCCTGAAGTCAGCATCCCTGTGGCGGATAGTATAAGAACAAGTATAGTTAAACCAAGGTTTGTTAGGTTTAGTAGTAGAAGGGAAAGAATATGGAATGTACGCTTACATGCTAGAGAGAATCATCTTGGTTATGCGCTCTGTACATTCCGAGGGATGGCACATAAACAGTGATCATTCCATGGGATATCGGAAGTATACAACTGAAAGTCAGCCAGTTAAGAGCACTAAAGTGTCAGAAACGTCTCCTCGCCGAAGACGGTGGCTGTTCTTGCTAAAGACTTGAAGAGACAGAACAAGATATAAAGATGAAAAGGTGATCGGATAAAAGAGAATAGAGTTTAACAGTTTAATGGGAAGGAGAAGAAGTTAAGAAAAGATCAAGTATGTTGGGTTTATCACTAAGACTGTCAGGGGTGATATATATATATATATATATATATATATATATATATATATATATATATATATATAATATATATATATATATATATATATATATATATATATATATATATATTATATATATATATTATATATATATATGGGATAAAACATCTTAGAAAAATTCTTAAAGACAAAATGAAAAACTTGTAAAGATGATGGTTTTATGACATTTTGGCTTTTTTACCAACTTTGCTTCTGACTCTTTGTTTGAAAAATTCTAAGCCCTGACTCTTTCATGTAAAATTTCAGCTCTAATTCTGGATAGAAAGCTCTCCTTTTGTTAATTGTTTATTTTATTCTGTTTTATATAATTATTTCAGGTTCCTTGGATCTTCTAGGAACAAAATCGTGCCTTCGTCTGGAAAATAACCCATGGGTTCCAATGATTGCAGATCAGCTCCTGCTTGGGCCATCACATGTAATGGATATGCTTCGTAATGAATCATACAAGTTGTAAGTTGATGAAAATTTAGTTTTTACGTGTGCCCAAATATTGTTTTAAGAATGATCAGGATTTGGTTTTTACTCTCTACTATTTATATATATATATATATATATATATATATATATATATATATATATAATATATATATATATATATATATATATATATATATATATATATATATATATATATATATATATATATATATATATATATATATATATATATATATATATATATATTATATATATATTATAATATATATATATATATATATATATATTATATATAATATTAGGGATGGAGTGAAGTATCGGTATATTTTTAGGTATCGGTTTAGCTAAAAAATATACGATACCGATACTTCACTTTTTTAAAGTAACTTAATCCCATTGGCTTACAAATTTTTTTAAATGTTCACTTTCTTTGACTGTAGAGTTTCGAATACCACAAAACATTGTTTTTCTTGATTTTTCAAATTTTCAATTACTTTCTAATTAACCGTTAATTACATTTTTTTGGCATATATTCTATATCTCTGTAACTATAGTTCTGATTTTGGTCAAATTAGTGCAGTTAACTCTTTGTACTTCATTAGGGAATGACCGGGGTTGGAATTTTGCCTGGGCTGGGCCCAGGGTTGCATAAAATTTGTAAAGGGGCCAAAAGCATTGAAATTTTAGGTTAAGAAAATTAGATATAAATTTATTTGAGATTTATTTAATTATAAGGAAGGAGTAGAATAGCCAACATTTGCTTAAATTAATGATTATATGCATTTTTCAGAAAAAAAAATTCTGAATTTACAGATTTTGTATAATAAAAGTTTTAAAAAGGTACAAAATTTTTTTAAATTTTTTTTTTCTGATTCACAATAGTGATTCAACAGGTTTACCTAGGTAAGACCCTAAGGTAAAGTTTGAAAAAGAGTAAGATATAAAATTTTCAATATTACCTGTATTTATACACATTGTATTTTATTGCTATATATCAAACTTGTATCATTTAGCTACATTATTTTAAAATTATTGTTTTGTTTATACTTCAGTTAATATGGCAAAAAGATCAGCTTCAGCAGAATGGGAGTATTTACAATGTTTCAGGATAGGCTCGAAATAGCTAAATATAACATGTGTAGTCAGAAAATTAGAAGAGGATCTCCGGGTACCCCAAGTAAAAATTTTTTAACCAAACCTTTATTGGGGCATTTAAAATCAAAACACAAAGATGAACATTCACTAGCAGAAAAGGAGCGGTCAAAATAAACAAAAGAAAAAGAAAATATTGAAAAAAAACAACAAAAAAATCTTAATTTTCTTATATTTTGTTTGAAATTTTTTTTGGTTATTTGATTGATCGAGCTGAAATTTTCAAGGTATATGCATTTTTTCCCGAAGTTCTAAGTTGATTTTGAGCGTTTTTATGAGTCTATAACGGTTTGAAAGTTATTCGGACCCAAAGTTGAAAAAAAATGAATAGCGGGGTCAAACCACTGATCCACATGAACTGAAAATTTAACTGAATAATCTTAACCCAAATTTCTTGCACTAGTGGAAACAGATTTTTGATTTCACGTCTAGGAAAAAAAGTTATAGGCACTTGAGAAATGTTTTTTTTTTTTTTAAATCGTACTCTTCCGGAGAAAAAATTATTTAAAAAAAAAACTCTACCTACTAATTTCTTTATTTTTAGATATTGTTTAGAGGAGGAACAGGGCTACAATTTTTATTTAGTACATATTAAATGCTATTTCTTTGAAGCTAGATATAGCCTCAAACTTTTAGAATTTTGGTCAAAAATGGACCTTTTTTGAGAGGTTATATCTCGAAAGCAACGAATCGCATCAAATAAAGTATAGAGAGAAATAAGAATTTTTGTTTTTTTTTATTATTTTCTTTCTAAAATAATGTTTTTTTCGATAGTTGATCAGTTTTGGGCTTATAACATTTTTTTCATAACTCTGGAAACAAAAGTCTGTTAGAAGTTTTTGTAGACCATTGAATTCTGAATATACAGTCCGAATTTCAGGTCATTCCGAAAAGTGTTTTGGCCCCACCATTCATTTGAAAAAGGGTCAAATTTCAAAAAAAAAACTTCTGAACCGTTATAGACTCAGAAAACGCTAGAAATGGACTTTTTTTTTTTTTCACCGAGAAAATAAGCTATATACATGGAAAATTTCAGGAGAATCGACTGGATATCCAATTTTTTTTTGAAATTGTACTTTCCCCTTAAGTATATTTTCCCATTTTAACCCTGGTTTCCTTTGATTTTTAGCTGGTCCATATATAGCATAGATCAACTTGTTGCACGTAGTTGTTCATTTATTTAATTACTTAATTAAATTATGTAATTTTGAATTAATATTATGTAATATTTTTCCACGTCGCTTCCCGCCAAGTTTGTTTCCAGACCATGATTATGTTGCTTTCCACTTAATTGAAGTGAATTTTTGAAATGCAAAAAATTGCTTTTTCATTTATTTTCACACTATCTCCTTCATACAATTTGGTTTGTTTTCTTAAGTAGTCTCTCTCTCTCTCTCTCTCTCT
>SEYY01019946.1:50000-55237 GCA_009176605.1 Armadillidium nasatum
TGTGAGTCAGGGATAGCTCCAGAGGGTACAAATGTTTAACTGGATACAAATTAGCTTCCCCTCCTGGAGTCCTCATATACAGATCTGACCTTTTGGTCATCTCCATACAGTAGGTCATGAACCACCCCCATTTGCCAGTAGGGACGTTCCTCTACTGGACTCTTAATAAGAATCACATCATCTTTTTTGATGAGATTATCCCATTCCGTCTGATAGAGATCTCTACTGGTCTCTCTCAGACTATGAATATACTCGCTATACCAGCGGGTACGAAATTCTTCGAACTTCTCCGAAGAATATTTCAAAGATTTCATAAGCTCTCTTTGAGCTGAAGATGAATCCCAGAACTAGTTCTCTGAACCATCTCCTAGCAAGGCCATGGTAGTCTTTGCTAGAGGCTTCAAAAAATTGTAAGAAGTGAGTGGCACAACTTCATTTGCACTTGTATTGTACACTTCTTTCTACACGGAGTAGGCTCCCCTTCTACACACAATAAACACTATTTCATTCACACATCCCTTCAAAAAAAAAAAAAAAATTCTTATTAATTATCGCTCAAATATATTAGCCTCGGAGAATCCAGAGGGCGGATTCCAAAGATAGCCCCTCATCCACCCCTTCCCCCATCACCACTTGGGAGTTGGTGGCCTCCGGTGATGGGGTTGGAGCCACCAGGAATTTGTAGACGGCTGTTCCGGATGCACGGTCTATTTTTTTCATTAATTTCTGCAACATTCTCGGTCTTCATTCCAATTTCCACTTTGTTGAACATCACCTCTCTTCTTCTAGACCTCACCTCTTATTCTTGACCGAAACTCAGATGTTTGAGCGTTCTGACAGCAAACCCTATTCTGTTTCCTCCTACTGTCTCTATCCTCAATTTTCAGCCAAAGGTGGTTGTTGTGCATACGTGCGCAACGATGTCGTTTGTTCTCGTGTCTCTAATTTGGAGTCTTCCGAATTTTCCACCTTATGGCTTAGGCTCTCTTGCCATTCTACGACTAAATTCATTTATTTTGTTTATTTATCTCCTAATTCCACTGACTATCCTAAATTCTTCGACTATTTAAACTCCAAAATAGAGCACATTCTCTCTTCTTCTCCTTTCTCTGAAATCATCATATTAGGTGATTTCAATGTTCACCACTGCCAATGGCTTTCATCTAGTTCTCATGATACAGCTGGTGAACGTGCCTTCCATTTCGCTATCCAAAACGACCTTGAGCAGTTGGTGCAACTCCCTACCCGTATCCCTGATCGTCTTGGAGATGAACCCAACATTCTAGACCTTTTCCTAACTTCTAATCCTTCTCCTTATACTGTTAAGCTTTTTCCTCCTCTGGGTTCCTCCAATCACCTTCTTATCTCTGTATCTTCTTCTATCTCTTCAAGTCTTCCGCAGGAAAGACCCCCTTCTTTTGAAAGGAAACGTTTGTGGCATTTCGGTGCCGCAAGCTGGTCGGACTTGCGGTCGTACTTTTTTGATTTCCCGTGGAATGATTATTGCTTCCGTGGGAGGGGTCCCTCGGAGTGTGCAGAACGCATTACCGAGGTGATTCTCTCTGGCATGGAGGCGTACATTCCATATTCTTTCCCTTCTACTAAACCTAACAAACCTTGGTTTAACTCTGCTTGTTCTCGTGCTATCCGCCGCAGGGATGCTGCCTTCAGGGATTACCGTCGTCTTCAAACTCCAGAAACTCACGCTACTTATATTTCATCCGGAATCGTGCAAAATCTATCCTTCGTAACACTAAAAACTCATTTCTCCGTAGAAAATGCAATAATCTTTCTGGTTCCTCTTCACGTTCTTTCTGGCATTTTGCAAAAAATGTCAACTCTAACTTTGCTTCTTCCTCTTTCCCTCCTTTAATATCTTCCGACGGCACAACTGCTGTTTTACCTTCTTCTAAAGCTGAACTCTTCGCTCAAACTTTTGCCTCTAATTCAACCTTAGACGATTCCGGAGCTATTCCTCCTCCTTCAACCCCCTCCAACTCATATATGCCTAAAATTAGTAATTTCTTCTAAAGACGTTACTTCTGCTCTCTCTGAGCTTAATACTAAGAAGGCGTACGGTCCTGATGGTATTCCTCCTGTGGTTCTCAAAACTTGTGCTTCCGAGCTTGCACCCTGCCTTGGTAAACTATTTCGCCTTTGCCTTTCTACTTCAGACCTTTCCTTCTTGCTGGAAACGTGCGCTCATTCAGCCTGTGCCGAAGAAGGGGGATCCCTCTCAACCCTCCAACTACAGTCCCATTTCTTTGACCTCCGTTCTCTCTAAAGTTTTCGAATCTATCCTTAACAGGAAGATTTGGAAACATCTCAATTCTTCTAATCTTATCTCTGATCGCCAGTATGGCTTTCGTAAGAAACGCTCTACTGGTGATCTTCTTTCCCTTCTCTCTGACTCTTTGTCCTCCACTCTTCGGCATTTCGGTGAATCCTTTGCTGTCGCGCATACTTTCAAAAGCCGTGTATCTGGACACGTCGGCCAACATCGACCTGGATAGAATTTTTCCAACTCCGGTGGAATATAGTAGGCCTCCGGCTTTTGCCCACCGGAGTAGATAAAAAAAAAAAAAGTGAGTGGACGCGAATTTATTGCGTTAGCAATATCTGACAGAATATTCACAAAATCAAAATAATTTAATGAAGAACGTCCTATGGTTTTAAAAAGGAAGTACCTCATCACCCGGATCATTCTCTCCCACATACTGCCCATCCAAGGGCTATGCAGTGGGATTCGCTTGTGAGTGGGCTATCTGATTTTTTCTGGGCAACTCATTTTCATTTTCAGAAACCAAGAATGTTTCTATAAAATCAGTGTCCAGACTGAAGGACCTAGTATAATCACTGTATACACAGTCGGGCGCGCCAAAACGATTTACAAATTGTTGAAACGACGGAACAAATGATTTGGACGACATATTATCTATGAGGTCCAAATATATTGCACGAATATTCAGGCACGTGTAAATGATAATAAACTTTCACTCACCAATGTATGGTGTAGTCAATTCCAACATGGCAAAAAGGTCAGAATAACTCAACTCGGGCTTTTGAAAAATTTGTAAAGCGCGGATACCGTTAGGGAAATTATTGAATTTCTTACAAATTACGCATTCTTGCAAGACTCCTTTGATGGAAGTTCGCACTGAAGTAATCTAGAACCCCTGAAGACTAATATTCGTTAGGTTTCCACCTCCGACGAGGGCCAATATATTATATTTAGAGAAAGCCATTTTGGCCCTTTTGTCCAAAAGTTCATTTTCTTTTGGAACTCTTTGAAAGAGATTTCTCTGGTCAGAAGGTCAGCGGGATTGTCTTCTGTTTTGACATATAGAAAATCGGGGATTAAAGAGTGATTTTCTTTTAGAGCGGAGCTCATACTCTGAATATCTTGAACCCGATTTCTAACAAAAATTTGTTTGGACTTTAATCCCTTGTTTTTACCCAGGCCAACGTAATTTGAGAGTCGGAGAATATATTCAAACTTTTGAATTTACTCCCGGATAGACTACTCAGAATTTGTGGTAGGCATTTTAAGACCAAGTATACGGATAACAGCTCCAAACAAGGAAGGGTTTTTCCTTTTGCTGGAGTGACTTTTCCCTTTGACCAGAGAATATTCGGACCTACAGTCTCTGAATAAATATAAACTATGAAGCTATATACTACAGAACTAGCATCGCAGAATATATTAATACTTAAATTAAAGTCACAGGACTCGAAACAAGATCTGGTGAAGGTGATCTTTTTCAGGGAGTTGAGCTCTTTGCTCAACTTTTCCTAAGAGTTTTTAATATCCTGATTGAGCACATCATCCCACTCCATCTCCTCTGCCCACGTCATCTTCATTAGAAGACGCCCTCTGATGGTGACAGGGAGACAAAGAGAAGGCGAGTCAAATACTTTTGAAATCTCCGACAGTGGTTGTCTTTTTGTGGAGACTGTTCCCAGAGAATAATCACTTAGACTCAGAGTCTCCTGGGAGGTGTCATACAAATAACCTAGTACTCTTTCTTAAATCACATTGATGAGTGGCGAGCTTGTTTTCTTCTTCGAATATAGTCCTGAGCTCATGACAGTTCGTGTTCCACGAGCACAAATTAAAAGCACCTTCACTCATGCCTGAAGTGAAGTAGCCTTCGGAAAATATCTTCCAATTCTTCAACAGAAGATGAAGAATATAAAAATTTGTCGACGTTACGAAAAAAAATATTATGGTATGAATATCTTATTACCTCAGTCAACCCAACTCTGGCAGGTGCCCTAGGTTATGTAAACTTAAGATCTTGGATTAAGCTTACTTATAGAGGAAATAGTCCTCTATATAATAATTATAAACTAATCAAGAAGACCAAGGTATCGTATAAAAAAAATATAATAATAATTAATTATTAATTTATACATAAATACAGTGAGCTAAGAATCGAGTTAAGGCCTAAGGTCAATAAATCAAGAATTTTCCTCACCTTATTTGTTGGTAGTAATTTCTGAAGATTCTTGAAGTTCCTGGGACCGGTCCCTTGTAATTCCAAATAAAGCCACTGGTTTCAGGTTGTAATTAAATAGATAGAGGATATAAAAGAAAATTAAGTTTCACTTATAGCTTAATTAACTTCCACGCTGTCTTCTTAAATTGTATCTAAACCCGAAGCAAGTATGGATGCCCTAGTATGTTGTTTTTATTTTTGCTTTCTTCTTTTGTAACCATTAGGTCTTAAAACTCACTTCATCTCACTATGGTTAATTATAAATTAAATATTATATATATATATATATATATATATATATATATATATATATATATATATATATATATATATATATATATAATATATATATAATATATATATATATATCATATAATATTTTATTATATATATATTATATATATTATAATATATATATATATTATGTATATATACTCTGTGTATATAAAAAATTGTCAACATAGAAGTTATTCATCAGGAGAAAGGAACAGAGATCGGCAGGGTATTTTTTGGCATGATGTTTAATCACAGCGCCTAAAATATAAGGACTGACTGCCAACCCAAAGATTATGGTAGCATAACGGTAAGTAAGTAGTTTGCCGTTGCTCTCCCAAAAGAAACAAAACCTATTTCTGTCCTCCTCCAATTTCAGACGAATTTAAAGGAATCCTTTTGATATGTCTGACAGGACAATATATTTGTTTGTCCTGAAAGAGATCAACATCTTGAAAAGGGAGG
>SEYY01019947.1:0-5000 GCA_009176605.1 Armadillidium nasatum
GTTTCTGTTTTGTTACAGCCCAAGTCACATGCAATTTCAGCTGCATTTCTCGCTCTTCCCCTGGTGGATCTTTCTCTCGTGGCAACCAGCCCCATCCTGATTTAAACAGCTTCGACGTACTCAACTCCTTCCATGATCCGAGTTCCGTCGAGCATCCACTTGTAGCAGGCTGGTTGCTTTTGAGCTTCCGCCAGGCTGCGCCCGTCACAGAAGTCCATGACCTTGTCTCTCCTTTCGACTCTTTTAAAATTTTACACCAGATGATGGATGGAAGAATATTAAAATAAATGGTAAATATGCATGGTTCGTTTCTTACCTGGTATTTAATTGTTATTCAAAATATAACTGGATATATTGGAATACATTGAAGAAAAACAATAAAAATGTTCGAAAAATTAAATTCGCTAAATTAAAATGCACTTGAGGTAGTAAAAATAGATTTCGAACATCATAAAGCTTGGTTTACGTCTGCAACTTTGACAATATGGCGTAAGAAATTGGGTGGCGGAAGATAATTGGAAAATATATCGATACTAATGTAGGTATATAAATTGTTAAATTTAACAAACTAATTCGACCTAGGTAAATGTACTCTAACGGCCAGTAAATAGGCCAAACGTAAATAAAAAATACAAAAATAAATAAATAAAAAGGTGTTAGAGTGTTCATTTCAAATATCTAGCAACTACGTTATGAAATATCGCTAATTTTTGCGATGTCGTTCTCTGCCTATATCGCTATAAAGCGTACGTAGGCATGTTTGGTGTAATCGGCCTAATTATATCATTTTATAACAGGATTTTTGGTACTTTAACCATTATTAAATTTATTGAATTTTATTTTCTTACCGAGTTTTTTCTTCAATATACATTACATTTCCAGTGTATTTTGTGAATAACAACTAAATATTAGGTAAAAGACGAACCATGCGTAATAACTAAATAAATAATAGAAACCAAAGAATTCTTACAACAAAAAAAGATCTTAAAAATTAGTACCACTACTGATACAAAACAAGAAAGCTTTACGACAGATCAACAGAATCGGCACTTTCAAACCTAAATTAAAATGATAAAACGATCAGGCATCTTCAAAATTGTACCAAAATGATAACTAATACAGGTATTTATTTATGTATTCAGAGATTACCACAAATGACTCAAACAGTTCTCAATAAGGGGATAAAATCATAGTTTTACTCAACAAAAGCGAACTCTGTGTTTTAAAGAAATCCAATTTCATTTCGTCGTTAGGTACTAAAGTTGGAATTATTTTTTTAGCTGCAAGTTCATATATATATATATATATATATATATATATATATATATATATATATATATATATATATATATATATATATATATATATATATATATATATATATATATATATATATATATATATATATATATATATATATATATATATATATATATATATATATATATATATATAGAGCTTTTTCTGAGCATTGGCAGATGAAGGTGGATTACAAAACACGAGGGACAATATATTCCGTAAAGAGGACGAAAGGGGAGCTTGGATTTAAATTAAAAAGAGGAGAGATAAAAAAAAACGAAGATACATAAATAAAATAATTATTTTTGATGGATAAGGATTTTGCGAAGGCTTAAGAGAGGAAGTCTCTTGTGGATCAAAATACGAAATCGGCTTTAGAAAAGCCATAAAATGATCGAAGAATACATAAATAAATAAAAATTCGAAGAAAAATTAATCATATTACGATAGAAAAATATATATATATATATATATATATATATATATATATATATATATATATATATATATATATATATATATATATATATATATATATATATATATATATATATATATATATATATATATATATATATATATATATATATATATATATCACCAGTTGGGGAAAAATCGGAAATCTAGTCAAGTTAAAGGCCGCCATATCTCGATACATGGCGTTTGAAAGTATGTAAGTCATAGAAAGTTGGAAAATGGATAAAGGGAGTGTGTTTCAGACATTTACCATTAGAGTACATGAAAGATTGAGTATAGCGATTAAGTTTGGTATCAGAGTTGGACAGAGAAAGGATGAGACTGTGTAGAAAAGCGTGTCACACAAGCCCTTGTCATTAGAGCAGGTATGCAACGGAAAAGTTAAGTGTCCGTTGTAATAGCGACAATATAAAGAGAGTGACGCAACAATACGACAGAGACTGCAGAGAATTAGTGAGAGCAGGAGAGTTGGTAAAACGAAAGCTCTAGACCACACCTTTTCAAGAAAAGCTATATGAGTGGAACAGTCCCAGATGTGTGGGGCGTACTCCATACAGGGGCGAACAATACCACTATAAAGAGCAAGCATCAGGAATGGTGTGAAGAAATTACAAAGGCGTGTGAGAATACCCAACCTCTTAGAAAATTGCTGAGAAAGAGTAGTAAGAAAGATCACGAGAAGAGAAAAAGAAACACCAAGAATATTAAGAACAGATGAAGGTTTGAAATGTGTTTTCGAAGTGTTACATTCGTTACAGTTGTGTGAAAGGTTGTATAGAGTAAAGAGATGAAGGAACTGAGTTTTTGAGGCATTTAAAATAACTACATATGTTTTCTCTGCTCCAATATGAGATACAAGTAAGATTAAATAAAGGCTAGTTGCTCCAAGGCCACCTTCCTGAATTCAAACTGAAAGGAGTAACAAATGGTGGAATCATCAACGTAGGAGTTTGTAGGTGATGAAGTAATAGAGAAATGGTTATTAGCGAAAAATAGAAAAAGAATTGGAGATACGACAGAACCCTAATGACCACCTCAATAATAATAGATTTAAAGGAAGAACGATGGCCTTCCACATCAAAGGCTATAGATCAACCAGAAAGGAAATCAGAGAAAAGGGTAGATTCTGAAAGAGGGAAGTTTAGAATCAAAGATTTGTGCCAGGCTCGGTCGAAGGCTTTCGATATGTCCAACGCGATAGCAAAAGATTAACTGAAATGCCGAAGAGCGGAGAACCAAGAGTCAGAGAGAAGGAAAAGACCACCAGTAGAGCGTTTTTTTACGAAAGTTATAATGGCGGTGAGAAGATTATCAGAATTGAGATGTTTCCAAATTTTCATGTTAAGGACAGAATCGAAACTTTATAAAGAACGGAGATTAAAGAAATAGGTTGATAGTTGGAGAGTTGGGAGGGCTCTCCTTCGGCACAGGTTGAATGATTGCACGTTTCCAGCAAGAAAGGAAGGATAAAGTAGAAAGATAGAGACGAAATAGTTTACCAAAACAGGGTGTAAGCTCAGAAGCCAAGGTTTGAGAACTACACAAGATATACCATCAGGACCATACGCCTTCTTAGTGATAAGCTCAGAGAGAGCAGAAATTATAATTTTAGGAATAAATGAGTTGAAGGAGGAGGAATAGCACCAGAATCCTGTAAAGTTAAATTAGAGGTAAAGCGAGCTAAGAGTTCAGCTTTAGAAGAAAGAAAGGGCAGTTCCGTCAGAAGATACTAAATGAGAGAAAGAAGTTAGAGTATTTTTTGCAAAACTGCCATAAAAAGAAACCAGAAAGATTCCGGGATGAAATATAAGTTGCGTTAGTTTCTGAAGTTTGAAAACTGCGATAATATCTGAAGGTAGCATCCATGCAGCGAATAGCACGAGGACAAGAGGTAAATCAAGGTTTGTTAGGTTTAGCAGAAGAGAAGGAATGTGAAATGTACGCTTCCATACCTGAGAGAATCACCTGGGTAATACGCAATATATATATATATATATATATATATATATATATATATATATATATATATATATATATATATATATATATATATATATATATATATATATATATAGTGGGAAAGGCCAGATTTAGAGTGTTATCAAAATTTAGTCAAGTGCCGACATGACCTTTACACTGTTTCAAGAGTTTGTCATTATGTCTTCCAGATTTTACTTGTGTATATTTAAAAATAAGCATTGGGTTTACGTCAGAAGTCATAGATTGGACAATGAAAACCGAGTGAGTCGAACGAGCTCTAATCAGAGGATAAGAAGAGATTAGAGAGTTCTGAAGAACATTATCTGTTGTATAATAGCAATATTATAAAGAGAGTGATCCAATATCTCGACAGCCAAAAAAAATTGGAGAGGGTTTGTGATTTAGGAGAATTAAGGCGAATAATTTTAGATTCCTACTTCCTTTTCAAGGATTAGAGAATTAAACTACTCCATTCAAGGAGCGAACACTGCCCATATACAGATAAAATAACTGATGATTTGAAATTTTGAAGATTCCGTTGAATACGATTTTAAGGTATTGAAAACGACCATGCTTTCATTGCCCCAATAAATAAGGTGAGAGCAGAAATTGGCTTTTTTATGCAAAAAGAGTAACTGAGGGTGAAATCGTCAGTGTTAGAACTATCAGTGGTGAATGAAGTACCAGAGAGCTAAGGATATGGCAGAGTTTTGTGGAACACCACTATTGGTATATTTAAAGAAACGAAGGTAACGAAAATCAGAGAAGGAGAGATACAAAAAAAAGTGAAGTTTAGAAATCAAAGCTTTGTGCTATACTCTTTAGAAGGCCTTCGATATTAGAGCCGCAACAAAAGATTCACCGAATTACCTAAAAGAGAGAGATAAGGGAGATATCATTACCTTAAAGCATTCCTAGCGAATGCTGAAACTTACCGATCAGAATAATTGAAATGTTTCTAATTCTTCTTACTAGAATATATTCGAAAACCAAAAATGATCAGCTATTGAAGTGAGGAGATAATAGGATTTCAGCACAAGTTGAAGTAATTCAGTAAAGATGAAAAGTTGGAGTTGATAAGACATAAGTGAGAAAAAGAGCTTACCAGGGTAGATTTTACTCTCAGGAGCACAAGTTGTAAGAATCACAAGGATCAAACTGTCGTAACCATACGCCGTCTTACAGTAAGCTTAGAGATATCAGAAGTAAAGCCTCTAGAAGAAATTACAATGTTAATCATATAC
>SEYY01019947.1:10000-17500 GCA_009176605.1 Armadillidium nasatum
GGTGATAAATGAAAAAGTCTGACAGAATGGGGCCCAAGGGAGAACCCATTGCTACTCCATCCCGCTGTTGAAAAGTGGTGTTGTCAAAGATGAAGTATGAGTCAGTGGTGGCTAAATTCAGTAATAAAGTGAATGTGTTTCTATCAAAATTGTGGAATACTCTGTTTTATTGATATATATGTTGAGTGAGGAGGTCAAGAGTAAGTTGTAGGGGAATATTGGTAAAGAGGTATTGAATATCTAGGGAGCACATGATGGAATTAGCAGCGGAAATGTCCTTCAATTGTTTGACAAACTGGTGAGAGTTGGAGACCGAGTAGGATGAATTGTAAGAGGTTCGGATGATGTGGGCGAGATACTTGGCCGAGGCTAAAGTTATGTATGTGGTAAGAGGCAAGGATGGGTCTAAGAGGGCAGTCCAGCTTATGCACCTTCGGTGCTCCATACATGTATCTAGTTGTAAAGCCAGTATGTCATACTTGATTGTATAGCTTATCATCTATGAGGTTTTTGATTTGAGGGTGCGTAGATTACGGATTAGTTTATCTTCAAGTTGATGGATAAGTTTATGTATCGGCGTGGTAACAGGAGAAATTTAGAGGAGTCTTGTAGAATATGTTGCATTTTCTGATTATTGTCACATTTATTTAAGACGACTATCCCCTTGCCCTTGTCGGGAGGGCACACGATCAAGTCGTTTTTAGATTGTAGGTTTTTTAAGATCTTTACGTCCTGAGGAGTAACAATGGGATGCGAAAACGTTAATCGTCGAATGTTGAAGTTGTCCGAGGCAATTTTTTGAACTTTGATACAAATGTTCTTGAAATTGGAGTTATATGTAGGTTCAAGTTTGAGACGAGAAACCATCCTTTCAAACGACAGATAATACTTGAAAAAATTATATTTAGCACAAGGTATAGCAAAATCTAAACCTGGTGAAAGTAGCTGTTTTTCACAGGTGAAGATAGTATAGTTAGAGAAGTTTTTTATAACATCATCAGGTTGCAGAACGACGGAGGTGAAATATTGAGACGAAGCAATTTAGAATAATGTCGTCTGGATATATCAAGTCTTAGATAATTTATATTGCTGTTAACTATTCTTTTTAGGCAAATGAAATCTATAAAGGACAATTCATTTTCAATTTGGAACTCTTGTCTCTTGATTAACGAAGAGTAAATTAATCGAGAGTCGCGATTTATATCTAATTTCATTTAAAAGAAGTTTCTGCATGAGTGTATATATAAATGTAATTTAGAGGTCACCTTAGCAACCTTTGAGATATGATGTTTCCAAGATAATTTATTGTTTATATTCATACCAAGAATGTTGTTTACAGGCGAGACAGGAGAGCCGTGGAAGGAGATAGGAAAGGGGAGGTGTTTTTCGAGAGAGGGAGATGTGAAATTGAGTTTTCAAAGAGTAGAATTTCACAAGGTTGCGGCAGCCTCACCGGGGAATTTCATCCATATCGGCAAGATTGGAATCGGAAAGTTGAAGAAGAGAAACAACTCTAGGAGCAAAAGAAGCAGCAGATTTGAAATGCGTAAAGGAATCGTCGGCATAAGAATGAAGATGAAAAGTAAGAATATATATATATATATATATATATATATATATATATATATATATATATATATATATATATATATATATATATATATATATATATATATATATATATATATATATATATATATATATATATATATATATATATATATCACGTACCTCAGTTACCATCTGAATATGTTACTAATGGATTAAATTAGAGATGAAAATAAAAATAAACTATTTAAGAAAATAAACCAAATAGTTTGAAGGAAATTGCGTGAAAATAAATAGAAAAGCAGTTTTGTGCATTTCAAAAAATCACTTTTAGTGGAAAGCAACATATCAATGTTGTGGAAACAAAATTGGCGGGAAGTGACGTGGCAAAATAATACGTAATAATAAAAAATTACATAATTAAGTAAATAAATACTGAAATAAATGAACAATTAAATTAAGTATTACAAGTTGATTAGAAGTATTACAAAAGAGTTAACTGTAATAATTTGACTAAAATAGGATCTGTAGTTTCAGAGATATAGAGCATAAGCCAAAAAAAATGTAATTTATGGTTAATTAGTAATGAATCAATTGAAAATTTGGAAAATCAAGAAAAACTGTTTCGTGGTATTCGAAACTCTACAGTCAAAGAAATTGAACATTTTAAAAAAATGTAAGCCAAACGGGATTAAGTTACTTTAAAAAAAATCTGGTATCGGTATCTGGTCATTTTTTTGCCGATAAAGATACCTGAAAGCTCGATACTGATACCTAAAATTATACCGATACTTCATATCCAAATATTAATATATATATATATATATATATATATATATATATATATATATATATATATATATATATATATATATATATATATATATATATATATATATATATATATATATATATATATATATATATATATATATATATATATATATATATATGCGTCCCCCTCTTAGCACAAGGAGTGCCCTGCTTGCATATGAACATTGTGTGAGTAATGCAGACTCTAGGCTTGTTCGTTGTGGTGCCTCCTTTCAATGGAACTCCCTGTTTTTTCTATGCTCACCTTAGGGTTTTAACGTAGACTTGGGATTGGGTGGGTCTTCTTTTATTATTAAATAAAAGTATGGCAAAAAAAATGGAGAGAAAATCCAATGTCTCGCATTCCATAGAAGGGTGAGGATGGTGAGTTGATCTCCGAACCGGAGTATCATGAACTATTGGAGAGTATTTTAGTAAATTGTGTAATGGTAACGGAACGGACGCAGAATATGAACCTGGAGAGTTAAGGTGGAGAGATTGATAACTCTCGAGGAGGTAAAATCGGTTGTACAAAAGATTAAAAAAGGAAATGCTTTACCAGCTGAAATATATAAGGAGTACTGAGAGCATAATGCGATTGTTGGTTAGTATTTAACAATGTAGGGAGGAGGAAAGGACACAGAAAGAGTATTTTATAGAAAGAGATAGTGAACCAATGTCACGTCGCAGAGATTGAGGATCAAGAGAGTTTGAAAGTAGGGGACAGTTTATTAGATTTTTTTTTAGTCAGACTCCACCCCTTCCAAAAGAATGGTAGTTTGGGACCCCACCCCAAATGTAAGCACAGTACTCTATTGGAGTAATTGTTCATGAGGAAAAAATTCCCTCAACCTTAAGAGAATCCTCAGTTTCTACGAGGCGTCCTTAATTTAAACCGGTTTACAAGACAATTTGTTTATGTTCAGACCAAGTATATTTATGTTGCCGTCGAAATGATAGGAAAATTGGAAGGTGTTTACGAGATGTGGAGAAACTTTGAGTTTTTATTTAAAGAGTTGAAATTCACAATGTTGCGGTGTCTCCACCGGTAAATCTCATACAGATCATTAAGAATAGAAGAAAGTTGAAGAAGCGAAGTAACTATATAAGGGAAAGATAGAGCAGATTTGAAATGAGTAGAAGAATGGAGAGTTGAGTCATCGACATAAGAATGAGCAGAATTAGAAGTGCAGCTGAGGAGGTCGTTGATGAAAAGCAGGAATAGTGTAAGGGATATAACAGAGGCTTGAGAAAAACCATAATTAATAGGGAAAAACTGTGTATATGTCAAGCGTCACCACACAAGATTCCCCATAGTCCCTATGGGCAGAAGACCATAGATCAGTGAGATAAGAGAGTATGTCGCCAGTAGAGCTCAAGTGTCGAAAGTCATACTGATGATCTGAAAGGAATTGAGATTCTAAATGACCCAGGAAATGAGAGTGGAGGAGAGTTTCAAAGACTTTAGACAGAACACAAGTGTGAGCCTAAGGACGATAGTTAGAAGGTTCAGGGCAGCAGCCCTTCTTTGAGATCGGTTGAACGAATGCTTCCAACATAGAAGGAAAGCATCAGTAATAAGGTATAGAGTAGAGTAGAATTGAACGAGAACAAACACCAGCTCTGAAGCACTCTCCACCAAAAACTCGTTGAGGGGTACTAACGGGTCACTTGTCTTTCGAAAGGTCGTGTATATATATATATATATATATATATATATATATATATATATATATATATATATATATATATATATATATATATATATATATATATATATATATATATATATATATATATATATACACATAAGTGCCATATCCTGCATTCCTTTTTAGTATCAACTGTAGATAGTTTCTTAAAGCTTGTGCAACCGTACATGGGAAATGTATAAATAATACAGGCTGGTTTCCAGCTCCCAGGAACCATGTGAAGATCCTTCTTTTTTTTATGGTTCAACTGTTTTGACATTCTTTAATATTCCCTGGCCAGAATATATATATATATATATATATATATATATATATATATATATATATATATATATATATATATATATATATATATATATATATATATATATATATATATATATATATATATATATATATATATATATATATCCACTTTGGTGGGCAGAGGCCTACTAAAATTCTACCAGACGTGATCCTGGTCAAATTAAAGGCCGACGTGACTTGATACACGACGTTTGAAGGTGTGTAAGTCATAGGAAGTTATGAAAATAGAAGAAGGTAGTGTGTTCCACACTTTACCAGTAGAGTACATGTAGGACAGGGCATAGCGGTTAAGTCTGGGGTCAGAGAGTTGGACAGAGAAAGAAAGGATGAGACTGTGTAGAAAGTCGAGTCGCACGAGCCCTTCTCAGTGGAGGAGGTATGCGACTAGAGAGTTCAGAAGAGCAGTGTCCATTGTAATAGCGATAGTATAGAGAGTGACGCAACAATTCGATGGGCAGAAAGAGACTGGAGAGAATTAGTGAGAGCAGGAGAGTTGATAAGACGAAAAGCCCTACACTCCACCTTCTCAAGGAGAGCTGTATGAGTGGAGCCACCCCAGGGACAAACAACACCCCTATGCAGAGCAAGCAACTGGGGTGGATTGAAGAAATACTGAAGGCGCCTCAGAACACCTAACCTCTTAGAAGCTTGTTTAGAAAGAGAGGTAATGTGATCTTTCCACGAAAGATCACAAGAAAAAGAAACACCAATAATATTAAGAACAGATGAAGATATCATAGTTGTGTGGAAGATTGTGTCGAGTAGAGACATGGAGGAATTGACTTTTGGTGGCATTGAAAACAACCATGTTCTCTCTGCCCCAATCTGAAATACGAGATAGATTAGAGGTCAGTTGCTCCAAAGCAACCTTCTTTGCGTCTAGTAACTGTTGTTAGGAGGGGCGCCTTTCAAATTGAAAAGAGTAATGAAGGTGGAGTCATCAGGATAGGAAATGAAGTAACAGAGAGAAGGTCATTAATGAAATGGAAAAGTGTTGTGATAGGACAGATCCTTGAGGAACATCACTATAAATAGATTTAAAGGAAGAGCGGTGGCCGTCTACAACTGCTGCTACAGAACGACCGGAAAGGAAATCAGAGAGGAGGATATATTCCGAAAGAGGGAAGTTTGGAAATCAAAGCTTTGTGCCAGACTCTATCGAAAGCTTTCGATATGTCTAGCGCAACAGCAAAAGATTCACCGAAATGCCGAAGGGCGGAGGATCAAGAGTCAGAGAGAAAGGAAAGTAAATCACCAGTAGAGCGTTTCTTACGAAACCCATACTGGAGATCAGAGATAAGATTAGAAGAATTGAGATATTTCCAAATCTTTCTGTTATGGATAGATTCGAAAACTTTAGAAAGAACGGAGGTTAAAGAAATGGAACGATATTAGAGGGTTGAAAGGGGTCCCCCTTCTTCGGAACAGGCTGAATGAGCGCACGTTTTCAGCAAGAAGGGAAGGTTGAAGTATAAAGGCATAGACGAAAAAGTTTACCAAGGCAAGGTGCAAGTTCGGAAGCACAAGTTTTGAGAACCACAGGAGGGATACCATCAGGACCGTACGCCTTCTTAGTGTTAAGCTCAGAGAGAGCAGAAGTGACGTCTTTAGAAGAAATTATAATTTTGGAACAGCTCCGGAATCGTCTAAAGTTGAATTAGAAGCAAAAGTTTGAGCGAAGAGTTCAGCTTTAGAGGAAGGCAAAACGGCAGTTGTACCGTCAGAAGATACTAAAGGAGGGAAAAAGGAAGAAGCAAAGTTAGAGTTAACATTTTTGGCAAAATGCCAGAAAGGTCGTGAAGAAGTAGAACCAGAAAGATTGTTGCATTTTAAACGGAGAAAGGAGTTTTTAGAGTTACGGAGAATATATTTTGCACGATTCCGGGATGAAATATAAGTTGCATGAGTTACTGGAGTTTGAAGAAGACGGTAGTCCCTGAAGGCAGCATCCCTGCGGCGGATAGCACGAGAACAAGAAGAGTTGAACCAAGGTTTGTGAGGTTTTGAAGAAGGGAAAGAATACGGAATGTACGCCTCCATGCCAAAGAGATCAAATCACCTCGGTTATGCTCTCTGCATATTTAAGAAGGACTCCTCCCACGGAAACAGTAATCATTTCATGGAAAGTCCGAGAAGTACAACCGCAAGTTATACCAGTTGGTGGCACCAAAATGCCATAAACGTCTCCTCGCCGAAGGCTGGGGCCGTTCTTGCGGAAGACTTGAAGAGACAGGACACGATACACAGATAAGAAGGTGATCGGATGAACCCAGAGGAGGAAAGAGTTTAACAATATAAGGAGAAGGATAAGAAGTTATGAAAAGATCTAATATGTTGGGTTCATCACCAAGGCGATCAGGGATACGGGTAGGGAGATGCACCAACTGCTCAAGGTTGTACTGGATAGAAAATTGGAAGGCGAGTTCACCACCTGGATCATGAAAACTAGATGAAAGCCATTGGAGGTGGTGAACATTGAAATCACCTATGATGATGATTTCGGAGAAAGCAGAAGAAGAAAGAATGTGTTCTATTTTGGAGTTAAGATAGTCGAAAAATTTTATATATATATATATATATATATATATATATATATATATATATATATATATATATATATATATATATATATATATATATATATATATATATATATATATATATATATATATATATATATATGCAAGGAATGTCGAAATCTCATTAATTCAGAATTTACAAATTTCATTTATTAGCAGATTCTTAATAATATAGGTTTGTATTGCTACTATTTGAATTATTAAATTTCTACAAAGAAAAAATATTGGTTAGTCGGAAATATGAAGTTGAGATTTTGGTTGCCTTTCGGACATATAATTACGCATCATGTAATAACGGATTAAAGTTTAGAAATTCCTCGCCACTTGATTGATGAGCATATTAATTTGAAGTTGGAATAATACATTTTATTATTGTAGATGAGTGATTAATTTCTTAATAATGAAATTTTATTTCTTCAACTTTTCAACAGGATTTCAAGTATGAAATCCATCTTCAGGAATCAATACGTATCTTAAGTACTGTTTTTGGTACATGAAACCTGTGCGCGTCCTTCAACCAGTTAAGAATGTATATTTGTATA
>SEYY01019947.1:22500-40000 GCA_009176605.1 Armadillidium nasatum
TGCCAATTTATTTGGTTATTAATATATGTTTTTCTTCACAAGACTTAGTTATATACAGTTAAATTAATTTACATACTTTGAGTCATGGAAAGAAACCTAATCGTCGCACTATGTAATTTACATACATTTAGTACCTTATATATATATATATATATATATATATATATATATATATATATATATATATATATATATATATATATATATATATATATATATATATATATATATATATATATATATATATATATATATAAACAGGGGTAATTTTACATATCTCCGTCTTCCTTCACAGCTGCAAAATCGTAATTTAGCTTAAATATAAAAGGCTTTATTGGAGAATTCCATTCATTTAAGGTCTCCTATTGTGCTGTTTCTTTTGGCTCCGATTTAATGAATCAAATTCAATATTCTATGCAGCTTAACAAGAATGGAATTTGTAATTGAAAATTGTTCTACTCGCGTATTTAATATGTTCCCGAATATGAATTAGATGTAACTATATATATATATATATATATATATATATATATATATATATATATATATATATATATATATATATATATATATATATATATATATATATATATATATATATATATATATATATATATATATATATATATATATATATATATATGAAATTATCATTTTAGGTGATTTCAACGTTCACCACCGCCAATGGCTTTCAAATAGTTCTCATGGTACAGCTGATGAGCTCGCTTACAAATTTTTTCTTTATTAAGAATAACCTTGAGCAGTTGATACAACTCGTATCCATGATCGTTTTGGTGATGACCACAAATACTTGATCTTTCCTCAACCTCTTATGCTACTCCTTATATTGTTAAACTCTTTCTTCCTCTGGATACAATCAGATTATCTTATCTCTGTATCTTGTTCTGTCTCTTCATCATGTCTTCCGTAAGAATGAACTGCACCTTTGGCAAGGAGACATTTCTGAAACTTAAGTACTTCTAACTGTCTGACTTGCGGTTGTGCTTTTGATTTCCCATTGAAGGATTTCTGCTTTCGTCGTAGAAAGAGGTCCCTCGGAATGTGCAGAATGTATAACCGAGGTGATATTCTCTGTCATGGAGGCGTACATTCCATTATCTTTCCCTACAGTTAAACCTAACAAATCCTTGGTTTAACTCTACTTTTTCTCGTGTTTCGCCGCATGGATGCTGCCTTCAATGATTAACATCGTCCTCATACCTCTGAAACTCGTTCAACTTATATTTCATCCCGGAAAGGGGCAGAATCTATTTATTCTTCAAAACACCAAAAACTCATTTCTCCATCGTAAATATATTAATCTTTCTAGTTTCTCTTCCTCACGCCGTTTCTGCAATGTTGCAAAAAATCACGATTCTGACTTTGCTTCTTCCTCTTTCAATTTTCTTGCAGCTTCTGACAACACAATGTTTTTGCCTTCATTTAAAGTTGAACTCTTCGTTCAAACATATAGCTCTAATTTCACGATTCCTGATCTACACTTCGTCTTCCAATTCCTTCCAACTCTTTTGTGCACAATAATGTAATCTAAAGATTTCATTTCTGCTCTCTCTGAGGTTAACACTAAGAAGGCCTTAGTGATATATATATATATATATATATATATATATATATATATATATATATATATATATATATATATATATATATATATATATATATATATATATATATGAAATAGACGGATCCCTGAGGAACACTGTTAATAAGTTTGAAGGAAGAACGGTGTCTGTTTTACATCTATCATAGAATGACCGGAAAGAAGGATAGATTCCAAAAGAGGGAAGTTTAAAAATATCAGCTTTGTGGCAGACTTTATCGAAAGTTTTCGACAATGAAACATTCATCGAAATGCCTAAGAATGGAGTACCAAGAGTCAGTGACAGGGAAAGAAGATCAAAAGTAGAATGTTTTGTGAAATTAGAATTGAAATATTTCCAAATTTTCCTTTTGAGGATAGATTCGAAAACTTCAGAAAGAACTGTGGTTAAAGACATTAGACGATACTATAGGGTTGAGAGGGGTCCCCCTTTTTCGTTACAGTCTGAATGTTTATTGATATATATATATATATATATATATATATATATATATATATATATATATATATATATATATATATATATATATATATATATATATATATATATATATATATATATATCCGAATGTTCCCCAACTTTGGTGGAATTTGGTAGGCTTCCGGCCTTTGCCCACCAGAGGATATATATATATATATATATATATATATATATATATATATATATATATATATATATATATATATATATATATATATATATATATATATATATATATATATATATATATATAAGAAACCGAGAGAGGGAGACTTACATAAAAAAAACTCTATAAAAAAAAGTGGAAAATCAGTAATATTTAGAAATAAAAATTGAGTTGTAAATAAACTTTCTTAATATTTTAGAATCTTAGAATCTTGTGCTTCTGCTACTGTTCTCTCAATATAACAGATTTTTCTCCCTGTTTTTGAGTACCTAACTACTGACGAGACTGTTACATTTTCACACCTAGATACTGAGGTCCTCTATTTAAAGGATTTCAGTATAAACAATACTGAATGGTTGCGAGCATATCATTCTTATCCATGAGAGAGGAGGCCAAATCATTCAGCATTCTCAACGATCTGGAGTAAACTATTAAAGAACCTATACACATTCCTAATCGTCCCAACTAATTATTGAACACTCTTGACTTATGCTTCATCACAAATCCTTCTCACTATGAATACACCATTTCGCTCCTATCTGGCCGACTTTTCATTCAGCTTGAATTGTAGCAGGGCTATCCTTCGACAAGTAAAACGGACTTTCACCAAAGAAAGGTGGGCTGACCTCTTAAATTCTACTAATAAATCTTTCTTGCATCTTCTATAACAACTTCTGTAAATCTTCCTTTCCTCCTCTTATTCTTTTTGATAATTCTATTGAAAAAGCTGATATCTTTGACCTCCTGTTCTCCTTTAATTTAACCTTGGATGACTCCGGCAATCCTCCTCAAACTTCTTTTCTCAGATGTCTCATGCCTTTACCTGTGATTAAATATGATCAGGTGCATGGACTTGTGAAATCTATGAACGTTATTAATTAGGGCAAGATCCGAATGTCATTCCTCCTCGATTGTTAGGGAAGGTACTTCTGAGCTGACTCCTTCCCTCATTCAACTTTTCTCTCACTACCTCAATGCTAGTGTTTTGCTTACTTATGTTTAGTTTTCATTCTAATCGTTCCATTTCCGCTGTTGTTGATCGGGGGTCCTCTTCTCTTTTTTTTCCTTTCAATAGTGGTTCGCGAATTCTGTCTTGCCTTGTACTCTATTCCTACTTTTTCATTAATGATCTCGGATGCCCCTCTAACCCTATCCATTCATATGCCGATGACTCGACTCCACTTTCTTCTCCTCATTTCTAATCTGCTCACTCCTTTGTATCTAGAGTAGTGATGGCATCCGCATCCGCATCCGCATGCGCGGATGCGGAACATCCGCACAAAAATCAACATCCGCATCCGCATCCGCATTTTCGAAAATTCAACATCCGCATCCGCATCCGCACTTTCGGAAATTCAACATCCGCATCCGCATCCGCATCCGCACTTTCAAAAATTCAACATCCGCATCCGCATCCGCACCTCTCCAAAATTCGACATCCGCATCCGCATCCGCATCCGCAAATTAGAAAATATGACATCCGATCCATCACTAATATATATATATATATATATATATATATATATATATATATATATATATATATATATATATATATATATATATATATATATATATATATATATATATATATATATATATATATATATATATATATATATATATATATATATATATATATATATATATATATATATATATATATATATATATATATATATATATATATATATATATACGAATTGTAGATCAAGAGTGAGGGTGAAGAGAGAACTATCGGATTGGTTTAGCATAGGAGTGGGATTGAGACAGGGTTTTTGTAATATCTCCATGTTATTTAATCTATTGATGAATGGTTTACTTAGAAAAATGGAGAGAGAAGGGAAGAGTTTTACGTTGAGAAATATGGAGGGTGAATGTGAAGTGAATGTTTTACTTTTTGCAGATGATGCGGCATGTGTTGGTGGCAGAATCTGGAGAAAAGATGAGAATACTTGTGAGAGAGTTTGAAGGGAAATAAGCAAACACGAGATAGAAATTTAATCCAGCGAAGAATAAAGTTATGAGGATTGGAGGTGGGGATGAGGAAATGTGGAGGGAGGAATAGGTTTGTAGAAGTGTGAGAATGGAAACTTGAGGAAGTGAATGAATTCAAATATCTAGTAATGTTGGGTGGAAGGTAAAGGGTGGGACGGAAAAAGGAATAAAGAACAGAGTGGTAGAAGGAATGAAAGTATTGGGGGGCCTAAGAAAAGTATGGAAGAAAGGAAAAATTTCGAAAGAAATAAAGATAAGAATGTTTAAATGTATGTGTTCACCTTCTGTATTGTATGTGTGTGAAACATAGACGATAAGTGCTCGGTCGAGAAAAAGTTTCAATGTCTTTGAGATGAAAGGTTTGAGGGTGATATATAAATTGAGAAGGATTGATATCATTAGAAATGAAAGAATAAGGGAGATGTGTAAATGGAAGAAGAGTGTAATTAATAGAGAGGAGGAGGATGTGCTAAAATGGTTTGGACATATGTGAAGAATGAAAGAGAACAGAATGATTGGCAAGGTACGTAGATCCGATGTAGATAGGGGAAGGGTAGGGGGAGGGGAAGGAAGAAGTGGGGATGGATGGATGGAGTGAGAGTGATTTTGATGGAAGGAATTTGAGTTTAGACGAGGGTAGAAGATTTGTGGAGACAGAGATGGAGGGAGGTGGTGAAAGCGTTGAAAGGTAAGAATAGTTATGTTTGTAAGGGAATTGTGGCGGGCACCACCTCACGAAAGTGGGAAAGGTGATAGTGAAATATATATATATATATATATATATATATATATATATATATATATATATATATATATATATATATATATATATATATAATATATATATATCATATATATAATTAACATCCGCATCCGCATCCGCATCCTCATCAAAATTAACATCCGCATCCGCATCCGCATCCTCATAAAAATTAACATCCGCATCCGCATCCGCATCCGCATCCGATCCGAACTTTTCGAAAATTCAACATCCGCATCCGCATCCGCATCCGCACTTTTCGAAAATTCAACATCCGCATCCGCATCCGCATCCGCACTTTCGAAAATTCAACATCCGCATCCGCATCCGCATCCGCACTTCTCCAAAATTCAACATCCGCATCCGCATCCGCATCCGCAAATTGGAAAATATGACATCCGATCCATCACTAATCTAGAGTTGCCTCTCATCTTAATCTTTTAGATTCCATTATTGATTATCTGGATAGAATTTGACAGTGGGGTCCTCTCAACCATGTGAAATTCTTTTCTTTAAAAACTTCTAGAAATCTCCTCAAAGACAGATCCTAACTTTTCTATTTCTTTCGATGGTTTTCCCATCTCTCCTGTTGACAATATAAACATCCTTGGCATTCACACAATGAAAAAAATATCCTGGAAACCTCACATCACAACGGTTACTAGGGCGACCTCAAAGAAACTGAGAGTTCTATTTAGACTGCGTGAATTATTTTCTTCTTCGCAGTTATTCCAATCATACAAGGGCCTCATCGGCCACTTTTACGGCGTCCTTGTAGCACAAGGGGTATATTATGCACATAAATTTTGTGCAGACATAGGCCACTCCAGGCTTGTTCTCTGTGATGCCTTCTTCTTTCCAACTACCTCTGTTTTGTGGAAGTCTCTTCCATTTCATCTGTATTTCCTGCCGAATTTAATATCAATTACTTTAAAGCCCACGTCTGTGTTCACCTACGAAATTTGCGTTAGGTGGGACTTTTAAGAGTTTTTATTCCTTTGTTACTTTAACACCCCCTAATTGAATAGGGCTCTGCCCATGGGTGGTAGTGATATATATATATATATATATATATATATATATATATATATATATATATATATATATATATATATATATATATATATATATATATATATATATATATATATATATATATATATATATATATATATATATATATATATATATATATATATATATATATATATATATATATAATTAAGCCTTAGTTAGGAGAAAATGCCTATAATTTATCATTTTAAAGCAATTTGAGATGGCGATTCCCAAACTGATGAATCTCAAAAACACGCAATTTACTCATCAGTTAAAAACTCGACAGTTTTTATACCTATTGGAATTAATATATATATATATATATATATATATATATATATATATATATATATATATATATATATATATATATATATATATATATATATATATATATATATATATATATATATATATATATATATATATATATATATATATATATATATATATATATATATATATATATATATATATATATATATATATATATATATATATATATATATATATATATATATATATATATATATATATATATATATATATATATATATATATATATATATATATAGTGATGAAACGAAGTAGTTTTTGAGAATTTGATACGTAGCAGGAACAGTATTCAATGACGGCGGCAAACAATTTCTTATTTGAAATCTTCAAATATACTCGACGTTTCGACCTCACTCTAGAGATCATCTTCAAGACTAACATAACATCACAGTTATTAGACATGCTATGATGAGTACTTGAATGAGACGATGACATACAATAATAAATAATTATAATCATCATAACTATCCATAATAATTATATAACAATAAATAATATATTAATAGTACAATATAACTAATAATTATGAAAATTATATTTACTATGATAATAATTTCGATAAAATTAGGTAAAGTCATGGTAATGAAATGTACTGAAAATACATCGAAACTATTAGTCATACATAGTAAGTTGGTTGTGACTTTTTTCAGGAGATTTATTTGGTAGTGAAAGATGGGGAAATATTTTCAGGTTATCGATAAATTGTATGAGGATGAATCAGAATTCAGGGAGGGTTGGTAATATTTAATAAAAAGAGATTTTAGAATGTGAATTTCTGAGTTTTTAATATGAGAAAGAAATTCTAACCTTTTTAAATTGTATTGGATTACGACATTTGCGAACTGCAGAAAGTGACTTACAGTACAAGGGAGGTAAAGTTCTTGAACTAACTCACATGTCTTTACATGCACGCGTCCTGAGTTGTCTTACAATGAATCCTGTATAGGAATCTTGTGTAATATAAAAACAATTGTATATGTAGAAGAATCCAAACCAAAACAGTGATGGTATTGAGTCCTTGAATTTAAATAGACAACCAAAAGTGAAGTTGTTGGTGAAGGAATATTGACATTGTAAAAAATTGTTAAAGCGAATTATTAAATCTGTAATTTCATTTGAGATACGAGAAGAGGAAAAGCGAATATATGGAAACTTAAAATGGAACAATAAAGACAGGAGAAGATTGATTATAAACCTTGTTGAGATTGTCTTATTTGTTTAAAAATGACATCTGTAGAGAAAAAGTTTTTCACAAAGAATTTCAGGTCGCTACTAATCCTTGGTGGAAAAATATAAAACTAGAATAATGTGTATATGCTCAATGTATTAAGGTAGAAATACTATTTATTTTATATTTTAGAAAACTAATACTAAAAATATTTGTTCCTAAATAGGTGTTAGTTTGCTTACGATAAACAGTTGTAGTGTATGAGTTGTCATGTTTGCTGACCTTAACATCAAGAAACGGGAGTTTATTATCTGATTCTTCTTTAATAATAAATGTGATGTTAGTGTGAAGGCTATTGATAAAGTTATAAAACTAATGAGCTTAGGGTTGTTTCAAAATAGGGAAAATATATCATCCACATAACGTCTGTATAAGAAAGGCCAGGGAAACATTTTTTTCTATGTGATTTATGAAGAATTTTTCAAACATGGGTCCAAAGGGAGACCCCCATTGCCACTCCTTCAATTTGCTTGTACTCGTATGTGTTACCGTCAAAGAGGAAGTAAGAATCGGAAGAAGCCAGAGTTAACAGCTCCTTAAAGGTCTGTTTATCAGCTGAGAATATGGGCAACGTAAACAGTATCTGTAATAATATAAATTGTTTCTATTAATTAAAGGTATACATTGGTAAAAAGTGAAGAAACATAATAAAAAAAAAACGCTATCTACGAATCAGAAGCTGGCAAATATTTCAGTATTTTTAATAGAAAATTGTTCAAATGGAGGGAGCAATAAGTTTAAAAATTTAGCTATTTGACAATTAATTGTAGTGTAAGCTGCTAATAAATTCTAAAAATCAAAGTCATCAATCAATCAATGTTAAAAAAGTAAATTGAGATGAATTATGAAGTGTCTCTTCCTACAGGAAAGTATTAGGATAATTAATGAAAGTTAAATTCTGTAAAATTTGTTTAAAAGAAATATTTTGGTTTGAATTTTGAATATCAAAAAGTTCTTGGATTCCTGAGGAATATATATATATATATATATATATATATATATATATATATATATATATATATATATATATATATATATATATATATATATATATATATATATATATATATATATATATATATATATATTCTCCCAGACCTCTGGGTAAGTGAACATATAAGTTGGTAAATTTAATGGTTAAATTTAATTAATTAATGAAAGAATGTAAGGAAGTAAATTAACGTAATTTAAACAATTGAAATTAAGATTTAATTAAGTCAATAAGGTAAATACTTTAGAAAAAATAGATTACGTAGTAAATTGTAATAAATGTAACGAAAATATATGTCGTTAAAATAATTTACAGATAGATTATTTTGTTATTTTTATTGGGGAAAAGGGGGAAAAATATTTAAACGTTATTGTCTATTTTATCAGGTCTTAGTCCAGGAAAACAGTGAAATCGGAAATTGACGTGGATTAAGGCTTTCTCAAATTTTTTTTTTTTTTTTTTTTTTAAACGGAAGACATTCCCAAAGGGGGAGGAGACAGGAGCGGCGTAATTTGGCCAAGTGACAGGAGAACTACCAAACAAACGAAATGTTTATCCAAAAGGTAGGATCTATGATCCTCCTTAATAAATAAATAAATAACATATTTTATTTGCATATATAATTATCTGATTTATGAAGAATTTTTCAAACGTGCGTCCATTTATTTATTCTTCCTATTCATTATTGTTCGTAGTATTGTACTTGTAGTGTAGTGTTAGGATTGCTATTTTTTGGGTTTATGGAGGATCTTTCCTTATAGAAATCACAAAAAGGAGTTTCAAGATTATATATATATATATATATATATATATATATATATATATATATATATATATATATATATATATATATATATATATATATATATATATATATATATATATATATATATATATACTGTAGTTATGATTTATATCTTATATGTGTATGTTTGTTATGATTAATATATTTATGCGTATGAGAGGCTTATTCACCTCGGTGTCAGGTTTCTAGTTAACGTAAAATAACTATCTTGTTGAACGACGGTATATGAAGGTTGCTTCCCTGGTGAGTGATTTTTATTCTTAGCTTATCTTAAAAAAGAATCTAGTTCTAATTAAAGTAAATCTCTTTCACTCAGTAATAGTTGTAATAGCTTCTCCTTGGAAACCATAGATTTCAAATCATTATTTTTATATACGGGGAAAAGACTTGACAGCTCTTATCCAAGATCGTAAAACAAGTCCTCTTCTCCAGAAGAAAAGCCTCCTCGTTATCTAAGGGTGATTCCCTCTTCTCTTTTTTTTTAAGTGGCTATTAGCCGAAACACTATAAAGGATTTTAATTTTCTGCTAGCTTTGTCATCAAGTATTTGGATCAAAATGAAATTTCATATATATATATATATATATATATATATATATATATATATATATATATATATATATATATATATATATATATATATATATATATATATATATATATTATATTTAAGGTCTGCTATACGGGATTCGAACACTGACCTTGGACGTTAAGACAGAGTGTTAACCTCTGCGCCAAGACGGTTCAAAAGGAAATCGCGAAGAGAAAGCTCAAAGGCAACTGCCATGCAGACTAACTCCACTGATCTTCCTGATCGCAATTTGACGCAGGGCAACAAGTCATTTTCCTCTCCCCTTCACTCGTAGACCAACATTGAATATACAACTATTTTCTTTAAAGTCTCCCTCACACACATACTATATATATATATATATATATATATATATATATATATATATATATATATATATATATATATATAATATATATATATATATATATATATATATATATATATGTGTGTGTGTGTGTGAGAGTAGGAGGATTGACACTATAAGGCATGTGGCAGCATATGTGTTCGTTTTAAGTTATAATTTACTGTTAAGTTTAATTAATTTCCTTTCTTCCCATATAATAATAATAATAATAAAATAATAGTAATAATTCATAAAAAATTTCCACCTTTCACAATGTAAAAATTTTAATGATAAATAATTATAATAATAATGATAATAATTCTTAGAAAATTTTCTCCTTTTATAAAAAGTCAAAAAAAAAAAAATAAAAAAAAAAAAAAATAAAAAAAATAAAAAAAACTTTTAAAAATATATTGTTTAAAAGAGGAAGTAAAAGCAAAATTATATAGCAAATGCTGAATTAGCATTTTTTCCTCCTTTTGTATTAAGTCCGGAAAGAAAAGCTTTTAAAACTATTCAAAATCATCGAAATAGAATATTTCTTTTAGAGCAAGACAGTGCTTCATTATCCTTCACAAATTAAATCTTAATTTTACACACGCACACACACACACATACATATATACATACATACACACACACACACATATATATATATATATATATATATATATATATATATATATATATATATATATATATATATATATATATATATATATATATATATATATATATATATATATATATATATATATATACATCTTTTGAGATAGAAAAGGAGCAAGCTCTTTCGACATTTTAAAATCCTCTTTAGGTTAAAAAAAAAAACAAAAAAACAATCGAAATACTTAAATGGCAGTCATTAAATAAGATAAGTGAGGACAGCTCTAATAAAAGAAAAGTTAATATTAAAAATGTGTCGATATTAATAATTATAATAATAATAATATTAATATATAAAATATAAAGAAACTCTTAAGAAAATCTAAGACAATATTTTAAGTTTGATATTTTTATCTGTTCTTGGTTTCTCCTTTAATGTTTTATGCTTGGCCCATTAGTAATTTGAATGTAGTTTCTAGTGTAGACGAATTTCTTTTGGGAAATTTTCCTAACAGAAATAGTCTCAAAGTAAGGGGAAAAAAATTTAATCTAATTAGAAAAATGAATTTCTCATTTTAAATATTTTATTAAACAAGTTCGTAAATTGAACCCAAATTTTAAGCAATTCTAGGGATGTATTTTAAAAATGGATGACGTTTCATAACAAAATTGTTGTGTATTAAATTCAAACACTTTTCGAATTTCTTTAGTTAGCAATTAACTAACTTGCTATTCGAAGAGATAAAATAAGAATATGTAGACCAACGAATTGCTCGAACGAGCTTTTCTAACAGATAACATTAAAAAATAATATACGAAGACAAGTTAACGATTAACATATTCAGTATTGCTGTACATAAAATGTAATTTAAGAAATAATAATAGCCCTCAAAAGCATTTTATTTGCAATAAATGTAAAATTAATAGAGTGAGAAATTGATACAAATTTAAATTAGTTTGTCAAATTATAAATTTATGAGATACAAAGTAATCGCTACTACGATTAGCTCATTATTTTTTATTTATTTATTTATTTTATTATTATTATTATTATTAACCCTTTGTTTTTGTTATTTTGCGGCCGTAATGCGTAATTTAACTTAATTTATTTTAAAAATTTAAATATCATAATTTTTATTACAAATAAATTTCCTAAATTTTATTTTATAACAATCAGTTTGACTATACTAACAATAGAACTGTTAATAATATAAGTGATATAAACCCCCAAATCAATAAGATATAAAGATAAAGCAATTGAACATAAAACTTTTAAGATTATTATTTTTTAGTTATAATGGATTCAATCCTATGTATAAATCATGAATTATTCATTATCCTTCAATTTGTAATTGTGCAATATGTATATATAATGATACATTAATGAGAATGACTCATACGTTATTAAAGTTTGCATGACGTCTGTCATTTTATATATATATATATATATATATATATATATATATATATATATATATATATATATATATATATATATATATATATATATATATATATATATATATATATATATATATATATATATATATATTGCCTTTAAGAAATTGGAAAACTTTATACGTACAATCCTTATCAGAAAAATGCTTGTGCCTGCAAAATTACATAATCTTAATGGATTATATATATATATATATATATATATATATATATATATATATATATATATATATATATATATATATATATATAATATATATATATATGTTTTTTTTATTTCAGTGCAACAAACTGATATGCCGGGATGGTTTCCTCGGAGTGTGCAGAACACATACTCGAAGTGATTCTTTTGATATGGAAGCGTTTATTCCATATTCTTTCCCTTCAATTAAGTATAACAGACCTTGATTTGATATGCTTGTTATCGTGCTATTCGCTGCAGGGGAAAGGATGCTGTTCCAAGAACTAATGTGGTCTTCAAACTGCAGAAACACATGCAACGTATATTTCATTCCAAAATTGTACAAAACTATTCTTCGTAACATTGAAACTTTTTTTTTTTGCTCAGAAAATGAATTAATCTTTTCGGTTCCTCTTCCTCAAACATTTTCTGGACTTTTACAAAAAATATCTTCTTCTTTCCCTTATCTAGTATCATCCAAGCACAACTGCCATTTTGTTCTACTAAAGCTGAACTGTTCGCTCAAATCTTTGCGTCTAATTCTATCATGGACGATTTCAGAGCCATTCCTATCCTCCAACTCCAGCTTAACACTGTAATTTCATCTAAAGATGTTATTTTTGTTGTCTCTGAGGTTGAAACTATGAAGGCATTTGGGTATGATGTTATATCTATTGTGATCCTCAGACTTTTGCTCCTGAGGTTTCATCCTACTTTGGTAGCCTATTTCGTCTTGTCTTTTTACGTCAATCTTTTCTTCTTGCTATATAAACCCTTTAACTATAATCCTATTTCTTTAATTTCCTTTTTATCTAAAGTTTTCGAATATATCCTTAGCAGGAAGATTTGTAAAACTCAATTTTTTTTAAATCTTATATCTGATCGCTAATATATCTTCCGTAAGAACACTCAACTAATGATCTCTCTTTTCACTGACTCTTGGTACCCTTCTCGACAGAATTCAATAAATCTTTTGTCACGGAATTGGGCATATCAAAAGCATTCGATAGACTGGCACAAAACTGTAACTTCTCATATTCCCACTTTTTGTTTTAATCTGTTTTTAACAGCTGCTCTGCAGACGGTCATCCCTTATTCTTCAAATCTATTAATATGTGGTTCATCAGGAATCTATTCTATTCCCAACTCTTTTTCTACTATTCTTTAACGACCACTCTGTTACTTCTTCGCCTATCCACTCCTAATTTCATAGGCCGACGACTCCACCCTTCATTATCCCTTTCATTTTGAATGACGTGCCACTCAACAGCAATTAATTGATGCTAGGACGGTGGCCCTGGAATAACCAACCTCTGATCTTTCTTAATATATATATATATATATATATATATATATATATATATATATATATATATATATATATATATATATATATATATATATATATATATATATATATATATATATATATATAATAGGTCCAGTCCCTCAAAACTCAGTTCCTTTATCTTTCTATTCGACACAATTATGGCATATTCAAAAAAACAACTCAAACCTTCGTCTGTCCTTAAAATTCTCGGTCTTTCTTTTTCTTTCTAAACGAGTTTTATGAGATATTATATATATATATATATATATATATATATATATATATATATATATATATATATATATATATATATATATATATATATATATATATATATATATATATATATATATATCGGAAAGTTGAAGCAATTAAATAGTATAAATGTTAACTTTAATTTTGTTTGTTTCTCATTCCCCAATATTGCTTCTGACACTTCACCTATTGTTTTACTTTTTTAACTCTCATACTTTTGTCCGTAACTGAACCCATGAAGGTTCCAATAAAATTAAATCTCCATTTCGTTTATGCCAAATACCGTAATTTCTTTTAAATATATGGTTTCAGCTTTCTTTCTGATTAATACTTAGATGGAATACTGTCATATGGTTCTCAAAATTTTTGTTTTCGAGCTTACCTCTTTCATTGATAAACTACTGTGACTTTACATTATCAATTCGACCTTTTTTTATACTAACAGTATGAATTCAGTCAATCTGAGCCATTTAATTGGAATCCCTCTCTCTGTTTTCCAGTTCTTTAACATTCTTCCTTTCTAAAGTATCTAATCTATACTAAACAGGAAGATTTAGAAAAATTTTATTTCTTCAAATCTTATTCAAGATCTTTATAATTGTTCCTTTAACTAACGATTATTCTGTTCTCTCTTTAATTCTTATTTGTCCTATGCTTTATTTGTCTTCCTAGGAAATAACTTTGTTCTATTTCTGGAGATATCAAAGGCTCTCGATTGAGTCTGGTATAGCTTTGATTTCCAAACTTTTCTTTATCGATACTTCTCACTACCTTGATTTCCGATTTCTTTTCCGGTTTCTCAACAGTAACCGTTCAGGTTGACAAACACTTATTACTTGAGTCTGTTCATGCCTAAAAATTTCAGCTCTTTCGCTTTTAACTGCCTAATTAATCTTGAATTTTTAAATACGGGATCGACTATCGACGTAAGGTTGAAAACAGTTATGATTTCTTTTTCTAAATCGAACTCGGATCGTTTCATTATGTGTAATATTCTTACTTTACAAACTTTTCTCTCCACTTGTAGTGGAAAGAATTGTTTTACTAAACAAACGTCTATGGGGTTATTAGGTACTCTGAAGCGCTTCAGAGCTAGTTTACACCTCTTCAATCGCTTGTTCTAGATAGGGAAGTACCCTGTTGTTGTGTTTATGTCATGATTTCATTCACACAGTTCCTCATGTACGGATAGAACTCGTGATACTTCACCTCGTTAAGTTTCCTGTTGTTCTTGAATATCTTCAGTCTCTTCCTAGCCGTTGAACTATTCTTTTTCTTTCTTGCACTATCGCTGTTACAATGGTCACCTATCATCTAAATTCTTTAGTTGCCTACTTCCATCGAGGAGACCTTGTTTAACTTGTCTCTTTAATCTAATTTTATCCATCCATTTATGCTACTCTAAGCACGACTCTACTTTTCAAGCCTGAAATGGAATAGAGTTTCTATTTTCTGTGCTACCTAAACTGTATTCAAATTCAAATATTGGAGCATGTCTACTCTTAATTTTATAAATTATCCTGGTTTTCTGTAGCTATGTTGACTATCATATAGGCAGAAGTCATAGTAATATATATATATATATATATATATATATATATATATATATATATATATATATATATATATATATATATATATATATATATATATATATATATATATATATATATATATATATATATATATATATATATATATTATATATATATATGGTACCTTTAATTTATAACTTGTTTTAAAATATCTACAACTGACATAGAGATTGCTTTTAAGTTTCCGAGCCAAATTGCTTTAATTAAAAAAAAAAAAAAAAAAAGCAAATTTCTTGAATTTTCTTCGAAATAATAATATAAAAAGTAGCTTAGGAAACTTTGGTTCTGAAATGCTCTTCCTATTGGTTCGTATTTTTATTCCGCTTTTTTTATTTTATGTATTGCCAAACGTAGAAGGGAAAAGACCAAACTTTATTTTGAAAAATATTTTGCAAAGTATTGATGTATATATGCGATACCATAAATTTTCAATAACTTCGGTATAATTTATCACATATATATATATATATATATATATATATATATATATATATATATATATATATATATATATATATATATATATATATATATATATATATATATATATATATATATATATATATATATGTAAACCAACTTTTGACCTTCTGTGATTGTCAAATTTCGGAAATCATATTATTAATAAATTAATAAATGTAAGATATCAGTTTACAGTTTTATATTTCGTTATTCACATAAATTTTAAAGGTTCTGCTTCTTGTCTTCAATTTGAGGTTTGTTAAAGTCACTCATAGTTGGTTAGTGTGACTGGGAAGCATTTTCTTTTTTTTTTTTTTAATCAAGAATATTTTACCATTTATTTTTTAGTTTTATATTAAATTTTAAATGAAATATTTATATTAAAAAGTCAGCAAATGTTCGATTATTTTTTTTTTTTTTTTTTTTTTTATTTAAAGTAAATTAATGCACAGCTTGCATTGCACACATACACGCACACACAATATACTATAGTCTTACTTTACTTTCGAACCCTTATATTTAGGCTGACACCCAAAGAGATTCTACAAAGATACATTTAACTCTTGTGTACATAAAAATAGTCTTTATTTGTAACAATCTTGCGATTAGATCTGTCTGGTGGATCACTGAAACGTCATCAGCTTTTTTAGTAAAAGTTGTTTTAGTTTCATTTGCAGCAAAGGAAGTTACTTTGTGGAATTGTTGGTCAGTAGTTCCATCCATTTGTGCCAGACAGTTTTTCTTCTAATTTCGTTTACCATGAAAGATTGGATGGTACCTTTAAAAACAAGATAATCATTATCTGATAGTTGATTATGACCAACAGCTATTTTTCTCACTTGACACACTGGTTTTATTAACTGGACTCATGCATTGTGTATTTTTGGCACGTTTTTGCATTTCAAGATTTATCTGAAACATTTTAACTTTCGTCATTATCACTATCATAACTATCATTTGATTCTGTATCCGTTAGTTCTGTTAAATTACGTTTTTCTACTATTTTTATATTACCTCAACATGGCTGATCTTCAGTGTAAGTTTATGAAGCGGTGTATCTTAATATATATATATATATATATATATATATATATATATATATATATATATATATATATATATATATATATATATATATATATATATATATATATATATATATATATATATATAGGGACATTATAATCGACGGCGATTCCGACTTTCCATAAACTCTGGTGGAATTTGGTAGACCTCTGCCCTTTCCCCACCAGA
>SEYY01019947.1:45000-50000 GCA_009176605.1 Armadillidium nasatum
ATATATATATATATATATATATTGGCGACAGGGCTATCAACCCTGCTCTTCAAATTACTGTTTGCAGGATCAGCATTGGAAACCAAAGATTGGAGAAACAATCTTCTTCTGGAGTCTCCTTAGAAAAGGTGTTTAGATGGAAGACGAAGGTAATCCCACTGTGAGGGTAAAAACCATACCTTGAAATACAAATAAATCTCGCGAAGACTGGCATCCAAACTAACGAGCAGAGAATCATTCTTTTGGAGCGTTCTTGAAGAGACTTGTAGTGGCAAATGGAGAAAGATGTTGGGCCCATTGACAGGGTGAAAACCCTTCCTGGAAGAGGAAAAGGAATATTATTATTATTAGAAGATAGTAGTAGTAGTAGTAGTATTGTGCCTAAAATTTACTTTTTTATAGAAAAAGTTCGAAAGTTGAAATTTATGTGAAAGAAAATTTTAAATTTTGTTGAAAAACTGAACACTAATTATATCAATGAAATAATTACTTCATTTTGTCAAATTTATAAAAAGAATTTAAGAGTTTGCATTTTAATAATATGTAAAATTTAATATTTAAACTAACTTTAAATTTACGTTTTTAAATTTCAAATTTTTTGCCTTTATTATCCTGAATTTAAGCGGAATTGCGACGATTTTAGAATTTTAATGCAATTCCGTTGTTTTAAACATTTATCCCTTGGGAAATAACTTCCCACCAATTATTATCACTACTTATGCTATATATATATATATATATATATATATATATATATATATATATATATATATATATATATATATATATATATATATATATATATATATATATATATATATATATTATATATATATATATATATATATATATATATATATATATATATATATATATATATATATATATATATATATATATATATATATATATATATATATATATATATATATATATATATATATATATATATATATATATATATATATATATATATATATATATATATATATATATATATATATATATATATATATATATATATATATATATATATATATATATATATATATATATATATATATATATATATATATATATATATATATATATATATATATATATATATATATATATATATATATATATATATATATATATATATATATATATATATATATATATATATATATATATATATATATATCTCGTTGTTCATATATTGTTTTTTGCAGTAATAAAATTTAACTCCCAATTATTTAAAGGGAGAAAAGAAATGTTAGTTTACGTTGAGAATGTCGTCGAATTTTGTAGAAATAATTTAATATAAAATGTAAACAATCCCAGGCAATGATTTTAAGAATTTATTTGAACATGAATGAGGCTCGTTTTTCTTTAAAGGGAATTTTCATTTGAAGGAATTTAGATTGGAAGGAAGTAAGATCTGCAACCAGCTTATCTCCTGTAATTTAACTAATTAATTATTAAAGAAAGGTTTACAAAAAAAAATTTCCAGTCTCTGAGTTCACAGTTTATTTTATACCAAGTGTAAAATAATAATGTAAACCCTAGGAACAGATTTATAGAACTGGGCAGAAATATCCTTCTATATTAATGAATTCCAGTTTGTCAAAGTAAAGTGTCGGATACCCTCAAAAAAATGTTAAACTTTCTAACTAACGAATGTCAAATCTAAATTTACCTTCGCAATTCAAAAATCAGGAAATTATCATATATCATGCAAATAATGGTACTCTGTATATCGAGGAATGCTTGTCATACTTAACGAATCATCAACCTACCTTATTTAAAACGATGACTTTGAAATATTTTGAAGTCTCTGGAATTTTAAAATCTATATTTTAGAAATGAAAGAACGTTTAAAGTTAGAAAATTAATTTACAAGAGAAACAAGTAAATTTGGTAGGCTTTTCATATATTATATATATATATATATATATATATATATATATATATATATATATATATATATATATATATATATATATATATATATATATATATATATATATATTATATATATTATATATAATGTGTGTGAGTGAGTGAGTGAATTTCATCTTGCAGTTCATATAAAAATGGATATAGGTTTCGTTGTAAGTTTAATGAGAACCTATGTCCACCAGTGGAAACTATGTGAGTCACATAGGTTTTTCGGCACATAGTAGAATATTGTATTGATAATGTCATCAGTCTTATAAGCAAATGACCAAACTATGGGTTCAGTTAACTTTCACTTTACGTGTGCATAAAGATTATCGAAATTTCTAAAGCTGCCAGTAGAGTTCTATATATATATATATATATATATATATATATATATATATATATATATATATATATATATATATATATATATATATATATATATATATATATATATATATATGAAAAGCCTACCAAAGATACTCGTTTCTTTCTGGTCTTTCTATTTCGAATGTTGTTGATGGGGCGACTTCTTCCTTTCCTGTCAATAGTGATGTTTCTCAGGGTTCTGTCTTGTTTCTTACTCTATTCCTACTTTTCATTAATGATCTTCTCAGCTGCTCATCTAACCCTGTCAATTCATATGACGATGACTCGACCCTCCATTTATATACTCATTTCAAATCTGCTCTCTCTTTTGATTCTAGAGTTACCTATCGTTTTCATCTTTCCGATTCCATTCTTGCTCATCTGAATAGAAATTCCCAGTGGGATCGTCTCAACCGTGTGAAATTCAACTCTTTAAAATCTCAACTTCTAGAAATCCCCCTCTTAAAGATAGCTCCTAACTTTTTCTATAAACATCGTTGGCCTTCACATAAACAAAAAAAAAAGTCTTGGAAACCTCACATCACAATGGTTGCTAGGGCTGCCTCAAAGAAACTGGGAGTTCTGTTTAGACTTCGAGATTTTTTTTCGCTGTTACTCCAATTACATAATGGCCTCATCCGTCATTGTATGGAGTACTGCTCTCATATCTGGGGTGGCTCAGGTTTCACGCATCTTTGGGATAAGGTTGAGGCAAAGGCTAAAAAACTTATAAATTATTTCTCTTTTTCTAATTCACTTGACCCTTTATCTTTGCGACGTGACGTTGGTGCCTTGCTAACTTTTTTATAGGCTACAGCGACAAATGCTGCAATGAACTGTCCACTCGTATATCTCTGCCTTTACGATGGCCTCGTAGCACAAGGGGTGCATTGTCTGCACATAAATTTTGTGTGGACATAGAACAACTTCAGGTTTATCCGCTGTGATGACTCCTTTCCAGCCACCTCTATTTTGTGGAATTCTCTCCCATCTTCTTTTTCCATTATATATATATATATATATATTATATATATATATATATATATATATATATATATATATATATATATATATATATATATATATATATATATATATATATTTGAACAAGAAACAAAAAACACATATATAATAAATCCGGTAATTTTTTCCACAAGAAAAAAAAAAAAAAAACAACCTCCCTCAGCTCGGTACGATGTGAAACTGCTTTAGGTTGTTTATATTCTTTAAGATCTGTCTTTTTAGGACAAAACTAGAAACATTCAAATATTATTAAGACAAACTAGCAACTTGAAAATAACTGCTATTGGAATTTTTCATTCTTTTTTTCGTAAGTTGCCACATCTGTCTTATTTTTTAAGAATAATAAGTTGGCTTAATTTGGGACTGAAATTTTACAGCCCATACTTTATTTAATTTCAATGTGTGAAAAAAATATCGTACAATAAATTTGCAGTTGCAAAATGCATTTAATTGTTATTTTCTATACTGATTTATACTTTTTATGTATTAAGTTGTTAAAAAAATGAATTTAAATCACTTTTCTCTGACAAAAATTTCATTTTTATTCAACATCCTACGCCTGGTATTTTTAATTTGGAGGGGCTGCAGCCCTGGAGCCCATATAGACGAGCCGCCACTGTATATATATATATATATATATATATATATATATATATATATATATATATATATATATATATATATATATATATATATATATATATGGTAAAGGTGGAGATTGTTTTCTGAGTTTCGATTGTTAAAAAAAAATATCGAAAATCGAAAATATCGGAGAAGCCTATCGTAAACAAGAGAGTTGTCAGAGGTACGAGGTACTATACTAGACATGACACAATTATTATTACTTACTTTTCTAGCAGAACCTAATTCGACTTATCATAACCTGAACTACCGAAATTGCCGTAAAAAGAGGCCTAACCTACACAAGAATTTGCCGTAAAAGAGACCTAACGTACACAAGAACGTTTGCACGACATAGTAGCCTAGGGCTAATTATAGGCAGGAAAATATCGATTATAAATAAAATATCGACATAAAAATAATATCGATATAAAAAATATCGAAACTCAGAAACAATCTCCACCTAAGCCATATATATATATATATATATATATATATATATATATATATATATATATATATATATATATATATATATATATATATATATATATATATATATATATATATATATATATATATATCGAAATACACTCAGTATGAAAAAGTTGTTTATCGATAGAGCGTGCTTTCATTAGTATAAAAATAGTGTAAAAGAACACAAAAAAAAACTGTGTATGTGGAACGTGAGAGAGACGAGCAGTTTTGGAGCAAATGAGTAAAAAGACTAACTCAATTTTAAGTTGCTCGTGTAAAAGCCAAATGGAGTTTACAATTAAGTTACTTTCTTCTATTATTGTTATCATTGGAAGAATGCGGAGAGTCTTACCCATTATTATTATTATTATTAGGCTTGTGTAAAGAAGTCTGAAGTTTCGATATTGAATTTTCAGTATTGATATTTCGATATTTCTATCTGGATCGATTTTGCTATCGCTTAAAAATTAATCAATTATTATTATTATTATTATTATTATTATCAATATTATTATTATTATTTTATTATTATTATTATTATTATTATTATTATTATTATTATTATTATTATTAGGCTTGTGTAA